>ML823841.1:45539-57214 GCA_009831015.1 Picea engelmannii
TACCGAACTCGCACTTGGACTCTTTGGCATATAATGATTGTGCCTCCATGATGCTCAATACCTCATCCAGGTGCCTCATATGCTCTTGCCATGACCGGCTATAGATCAAGATGTCGTCGAAGAAAACCAAGACTGATTTCCTTGACTGATCCCTGAATATATGGTTCATGCAAGACTGGAATGTAGCGGGTGCATTGGTTAGCCCAAATGGCATAACCGGGAACTCAAAGTGTCTAAAATGACATTGAAATGTCGTCTTCTCTATGTCCTGCTCTCAGATGTTGATATGATGATATCCAGAGCGTAGATCATTTTTTTAGAAGAAAACTGCCACATGCAGTTCGTCCATCAACTCGTCAATGTGTGGGATAGGGTACCGGTTCTTGATGGTTTTCTTGTTCAAGGCTCGGTAATCAATGCACATCCTCATGGTGCCATCCTTCTTTAGAACTAAGACAACTGAAGAAGAAAATGGGTTGTTGCTCAGTCTTATGTGTCCCATCGCCAGCAATTCCTTGATTGCCTTCTATATCTCATCCTTGAACCTCCTAAGATGACGATAGGGGGGGTGATCATAGGTTTGGCCCCCTCCTCCAACTCAATGGTGTGCTCAAACCCCCTGTCAGGTGGTCTCCCTGGTGGAATTGCCTCAAAGACCTATTGATGTTGTCCCAATAAATTCTTGATCTCTATATGGTATTGTTGTCGACCTTTTGAATCCTTCTGAGTAGTGATCAAGCATTTTGCGGCATATGCTACCTCCCCATGTCTAAATATCCTCTCCATCCTCTTGGTTGAAACTTTCCTGGGTGCTCCTTTCGACATACCTCTTAGAACAACCTTCTTCCCATCCTGATCTTTGAATCCCATTTCCAAGGTTTGGTAGTTGGTAGTGATTTTTCCCAAGGTAATCATCCACTGAACTCCTAACACCACATCTGTGTCTGATAGGTCAACCACATAAAATATGTCTCTCATTGTGTAGTTGTCTAACTTCATCTCTAAGTTTGGAACTCTGTCTAGACACTCTACTGTGTGGCCATCTGTTATCGCAACATCAAACCCCTCAAACTCCTTTGTCTGAAGTGCTCGTCTCGATACTAGTGAAGCGTCGATGAAGTTGTGGGTGGCCCCACCATATATCAGGGTGATTTCCCATTGTCCTTGAATAATCCCTCTGATACGGAGGGTATCATACCTGGGAACACCAGAAAGGATCGCTATGACTCCTCCCTTTGCTGGTTTCCTCCTGTTATCCTACTCTAGCGGTTGTGGGACTACTGGAGGATGGGCTCCTGCCGGTGTCGGTGGTCTACGGGGACGTTGCTCCTCTGTTGGTGTTGAATCCTCCTCTGAACTAGTGGATCCACTGTCCTACTCCTCCTCCTCACTGTCCACGTTGTCTGTTGCTACCTCAATATAACGAATCTCTCCCTTGCCCATGCACCTGTGGCCTAGGACCCAAGAATATCTACAGTTGAAGCAAAGCTTCTTACTCATAAGCTCTTGCCTAGTCTCATCATCCAACTTCTCTTTTCCCTTCCATTCTCTCCGGAATGGCTTCTTGTCTCGATCCCTCTAGGGCACAAATGGTTTGGAGAAAGTTTTAGTCTTTATCATTGAGTCTGTCATATCTCGAGTGTGAAGGATGGCATCCTGCAAAGTGGGAGGTATGTATGCCTTCACCCATCCTCTCAAAGGCTCTGTGAGTCCTTCTATGAATAGCATGATCAGTCTGGGCTCTGATATATCTGTCACTGCCACGGCTACCCATTGAAACTCTGTGATGAACGCCTCTGTTGTGCCATTTTGTCTCAACTGGGCTAGATTCCTGAAGTGTATCTCGGGATCCTTCCTATCAAACCTATCCATGAGCCTATCTGTAAACTCCCTATAGGAGGTGATGCAACTGTGACCCAATATCACCAGTCCATGATACCACCACTCGTGTGCCTCACCCTCCAAGTGTAAGGTCGAGAAACTGATGGCCTTTGTCTCGGTCATCTGGTTGAGCTTGTAATACGTGTCTAGCTTATGTACCCAAGCTCTGGCGGTGTATTTGGACGATCCTTCGAAAGAAGGGATGGTGAGTTTCCAAAATTTTCGGATGAAATCGAGGTTATGCCCCCGTTGTTGTTGTGGTCCTCCCCTATGTGGCTCTCTGGGGCGGTTCCTGAGTCTGAGTCCATAGTACTCGACTAAGGTCATGTCATGATGGAATTCAAGACCCAATGTTGTGTACTCCCTCCTATACTCTTCAATGTTGTCGGCATGAGTGGGTATCCTTTGTGCTATCGGTGGCGGTGCTGCTACCGGGGGTGCCCTCTGGAAACTAGGAAACAAGGGTCTGGGAATCCTACTCTCAGAGGTGTATGTGTGAGAGGGTGACTGGGGTCTACTGCCTGCTCCCGAGTTCCCCTATGTTGCATGCAGGACTTGTGTATCTAGGGTGCCCACTCTAGCCAATCTATCAACCACCTGTGCCAAGGACTGAGACATGGTCCATTGACTAGCTAACATATCATTGATAACCTGCATGAAAGTTGCCTCTAGATCTACGGGGGCCTTGCCACTGCCCTCTAGTCGCTCATATATGTCTCCTAGCATCCTCTCTACCTCGTGCTCAGCCTCACGCTCTGCCCTTCTCTCTGCTTCTCTATGTGCCTCTTCCTCTTCCTCTGAGCTAGGAGGAAAAGGGGGGAAATCAGGCCTATGCATTCTTTCATGATGCATGTTGTAAGTGACATATTCGTCACCTACATGTTCACGGCCCTCTGGGTCTTCTGTTGCACTCATTGTCTTTAGTCATAGGCTGGGAGGACTAAAGCTATGATACCACTGTAATGTTCCTGACTTGGCTAGTCTAGGAAACTCTGCTAATGTGTGTGTAGGATCAAAGGTTTACAGCATATAAATGATCATACAAATAATAAACGCGACAAAGGACTGCAAAGTTTGTATTATGATATCTCTGTGGATTACAAAATGGTTGAATGCGGCTAAATAAAATGACCATACTCGACTAGATCAACAGACAAAGGATCTTAGCCGGAATACAAATAAGCAACTACGGCTGAATTAAATAACAACACTCAACTAGATCAAAAGAAAAAAGGATCTTAGCCGGAATACAAATAAGAAACTAAAAGATAATACCCGGAATATGGGAGCATTGGGGAATCAATGAGGAATGATGGAAGACCTGGATGATCTTCCCGGTGACTAGGGTGTGTCTTTCGACACCGAAATCAGCCAACTGGTATCTTCCTCCTGGAATACACTGAACTATCTCTCATGAGATGTGCCTCTTCTCCTCAATGACAAGTCATAATCTGCATAATGATGAATTAGGTCGCTGACCCTTCATTTATAGCTTTCGAAAACCCTAAGTCATTGTTGACTTCCAAAACCCTAAATCACTGTTGAAACCCTAATTCATTGTTGACTTCTATTTTTATCTCATAATGACTTAAAAGCGCTTTTAATCCTTTTTAGCTCAATGTCACTTTCTGAATATAACACCTGTGACTGGAGTGACCTCTAGTAACCCTGTTTACCCCTCTTTGGCCCTGGCTATAGTCTAACGGGGTGGTTTATACCATTAAGCCTCCTCTTTGGAGCTCCTATTTGGAAAGAGACATTACAAGGGACACCTCTAGTTCTCGTATCATTATGTTGCTACCAAGCTACATTTTCCACGTGTTTTTTTGTGAAATTTTGTTGCTCAACTACTCAAATTTCAAATCAATGTCTTAAGAGGTTATGTTCAAAGTCTCCACAAAATTCTCACTCAAAGATGGTAATATTTTCAACGTAATAATCACCATAGCTTATTCAACTTTTCTATCAATTGCTTTCAATTGATCTCTTATATCTTTAATTTTCAACCAATAGTCCTGAAGCGGATTGTGCTCTTCCATCTTGATCAAAATGACATATTATTTAATAATAGTGTCCTACCTTTGTCTAGTGTTTCATGCCTATTCTTCAAATGCCTCCAAATTTTGAATGCATCCCCTCCATCTTGAACTTAATTTCAGCATCTCAACAATGATTGAGCACTTGATCAACATCATAAACTCTCAATTTCTCGCGTCACACTCGTTATGCCCCTTCAATTGTTGCACTTCAAAATTCCATCACCAATACATTTTTTTCCAAGCACCTATACTAAAACATCGCATGCATCCTTCATCTCATATTAAACATTTTTCCATTAAATTTGTTATTACCTCCAACAGGATGTGGGAAAAAATTGCCATGATTGAACACACCAAACAAATCCAAATAGGTATTTACCTCTACCATTCTAAGTTAGCATTTGACAACCCTATTATTGTCCCATCACACTACAAAAGTAAACTACATCCCCATTGTTTTCACAAAACACTTTCTATCTACCAATTTCAAAATTTTAAATTGTTGATACTTGTGGATGTGAAAAAATTCTCTTATAGGGTGAAACTATGTGGGGCCTTTATTGGGCAGTGTCAAAACTCTATAACACTAGCATGCCCTCAATTTTATGCCCAATTATTTCCCTTTGGTATGCTTGTAATGCACCCTCCTCTATCACACACCATATTTCATCTAACAACACCCATTGTTACAATGCTTTACATATCTTTGTGACAACACATTGTACCCATTACAATAATGCTTCTCTTGTAACAACATGCCGAGTCTATAACAAAAATTGTTTCACTTTTGTAACAATTTTTAGAATGGTTTATCTCTAATCCTAAACATGTTACAAACTTATACTTGCACCCAACACACTATAGATGAAGTTCCCAACATGTTAGGATATCTCCCAATACATAATTTTGCGTAACACACTCTACAAACCAAAAATTGTTTCAGAAATCTCTTCAAAAAGAATGTTGTCAACCAAAATATGCACTTACACAATTACATCCAAAATTAAATAATTTCAAAGTTAATGTACATCATTGCTACAAGTTTGCTCTTTGGAATCTGTGCCAAATTCTAATTCTCGGAAGTAGTGCAAAATCTTATTCATTTTATGTGTTGTTTGTCTCAAATTTTGTGCCCTATGTCACAAAAACATGCCACCATAGAAAAATGTTGTCCTAAATTTTTGTGCAACATGAAGATCGAAATTTGTGTCAATAGGATGCACATATAGCATTCGTTACGGCATCCATACAACCATGAAATACATACTATATACGTGTACTTGTGCCTTGGGAGTTGTACTATATGGTTTTCTATATTTTTCTACCCTAATAATTTTTTTAGGGGTGTTATAGACCTCAAAACTTGTGATGTCTATATAGCCTCGAAATTCATGCAAGCCCTAATGTCAAGGTCAACATGTCCTATTTTGTGCAATTTGTATGTGAACAACCGCTCGACTCATCATCCAATAATGCAATCCCTAAGCTTTCAATTGCATTCTCCTTAGTGCTTCGTCATTGCGGTTGCGATAACATATCAAAGCCATGTGCACATAAACATGGATAGAAATGCACAACTACATATTAGAGAACATTCACTTCAATTCATTAATCAAAAATTATCNAGAAATCTCTTCAAAAAGAATGTTGTCAACCAAAATATGCACTTACACAATTACATCCAAAATTAAATAATTTCAAAGTTAATGTACATCATTGCTACAAGTTTGCTCTTTGGAATCTGTGCCAAATTCTAATTCTCGGAAGTAGTGCAAAATCTTATTCATTTTATGTGTTGTTTGTCTCAAATTTTGTGCCCTATGTCACAAAAACATGCCACCATAGAAAAATGTTGTCCTAAATTTTTGTGCAACATGAAGATCGAAATTTGTGTCAATAGGATGCACATATAGCATTCGTTACGGCATCCATACAACCATGAAATACATACTATATACGTGTACTTGTGCCTTGGGAGTTGTACTATATGGTTTTCTATATTTTTCTACCCTAATAATTTTTTTAGGGGTGTTATAGACCTCAAAACTTGTGATGTCTATATAGCCTCGAAATTCATGCAAGCCCTAATGTCAAGGTCAACATGTCCTATTTTGTGCAATTTGTATGTGAACAACCGCTCGACTCATCATCCAATAATGCAATCCCTAAGCTTTCAATTGCATTCTCCTTAGTGCTTCGTCATTGCGGTTGCGATAACATATCAAAGCCATGTGCACATAAACATGGATAGAAATGCACAACTACATATTAGAGAACATTCACTTCAATTCATTAATCAAAAATTATCCAAGACATATCAAGTCCCATAGGAGCATTGGATGACCAAGAGTCTCATTGGGGATGAAGTGTGAGTCATGATGACTTAATACTTATTCTAAAACTATCTACTATACACAATGACAATTATCTAAGTCAACTTAGATCCATCTTAGTTGTAGATCTATTAAGCAACAAGAGGAGTCAAAAAGAAATCGAGATGTAAATTTCTCGACACTTCAAAGATTTTGAGCTAAAATGGATCTATACTCTTGTGTGTGTGTTAATGTTTGCTATTTTTTTCTTTAAAAAAAATTACATAACGACTTATTTTTATATTTTAATTTATAAGCACACATGTTATTTTCAAAAAAATTTAAATATCATATTCTATGGACTTATGCCACATATCACATCAATGTTAGGAACAAACATTACACATTTCCTTCACACTGGGCTATAGAATACACTATGCTTCTCTAAAAGTAAACACATAACAATAAGAGAAACAAGAAAAATTTTACTATAAAATAAAGAAGATTAATAGAACAACTTCCATCCCATAAAATCTTATTATTTTGTAGCAAAGATAAATAACTTAAACTTAAAGTAGAATGACCCGGTACTACCTTCTTTCCATTGTTATAGATAATAAATTTAAAATAAAAATAAAAAAATCTCATCAAATTATTATTATTTCACAACAAAGATTAATCACTTAAACAACCATAGGATGTTACCTTCTTTATCATCGTTACATATAAAAAGATACCTATATGCATAAGGATCATTTACACATGGACTCCAAAAATCAAGAAATTCATAGGAGATATATATGGACCAAAAGAGGGGCATGGATGGAGATGCAACATGAGAATATTCAATACACCTTAACCTTCTAACTATGGCATATAAATGTAGGGTTTGTGTTCGAAAAGTTTTGAACATTGAAAATAAAATGTCTCATTTACAAAATATATGTCTAGTTAGTGGAATAAAAGGAAAAGTTCAATGTTCCTCTTCCTTTTGTTAACATAATTATTTAACAACAATGAAGGAAAAAAAAATAGAAAAATCTTATTCAAATTTCATGTCTTAATTGATTTGTGTAAATTATTTCATTTCTTCAATTCATATATCCTAAATCGACTTGTAAGGAAAAAAAACAAATGTATCATGTTCGAATTGTTTGATTGAATGGAGTCGATGTGTTGGATCACTAAACTCCATAATGAAATAGAGCATAGAATGAATGGTGCAATCATATCCCCTTAAGTCAGCACTTAGCCTCGTAAATTTCCATTCAATGTAGACACAATCATCTTATTGATTGTATGATTTTATCCTTAAAGAATATGACATCATCAAAATGTCGATAGTTACATCGATAACTATATCAACAACCTGTCAAATCTAAATTTGTCAATCTTTTATGCATCTCACTCTTTTCCTTCTAGCACTCATTTTTTCGCTCTAGTTATGGAAAAGCCTCTAATTTTGTAGTGGATATACTTTTTGTTATTAATAAATAACTTTGAAAGAATAGTTTTATCCATTGCACTACTTTAGACATCAATGTTTCTTTCATCGGCAATAATGTTCAAAATCATCAATCTTTAAAAAAGGTCATGAGATTCTAAAAACCTAGTCGAATTCAAAACATATCGCTTTGACTAATTAATTATAGCATGTCTTGATTGTATGTTGCAAGGGAGAGTAAATATATAGAATATTGTTCATCCTATGCCATTACACCAAGTTATGAAACTTAAAAGGTTCAAGTTATAACTGTTAATAGATTATGTGCTAAAGTTCATTTGTGATTGGAGGGTTTTTGGTCCTCCCATTCAAGGTTTTATTCATGTTGAGGGATCTATAATTTAACTATGATCCTCGGCTAGGGACAATGCCCATTGCAATTGGCCTTACAAAACTATATTTCCTCAACGCTAGCACCCCAAGAAAAATTCCTAGCCAAAAAAGGTATTGTTATTAAGCATATCTCACATTGTTTTGAAAACCAAAAATTACTACCAAAATAATTTGCAAGATTTTTAGGATTATATTTGAAAATCTTTTTGGAAAATATGAACATCACAAAGTTCACTTTGTTTCAAATTTCAATGCTAAAAGCATTATTCACAAGTCTTCCAATTTTCTTTTTGTTTCAAATAAACTCTCAAATTAAAGGAAACTTAAAAAACAATAAGAAAAGGAGTGCACTGGGAGTTAAATTGGTGAGCATTCATTCATTCAAGCAATGATGATTCTTAGCGTAGCAATCATGTAGAAGAAAATAAATAAAAAAGGTGAACTTATCCATACTGTATATGATCACGGTGTTGGTATCAAAATAAACATATTGAATCCAAGCAAAAGAAACCCTTAAATGAACAAAAACCCAAAAAGAGCAAATACATATGTTAAGCTCTAATATTTTGTTAAGTTATTATACAACAATTACCTATATGAAAAAGGTAATTGCCAAGTTTAGGAACACTGAAGGTTGGTCAAAAGAAATTAACTGTAATATAGGAGTCAAGCAAGGTTGTCCCCTAACCCCTACCATTTTCGACATCTATATTGATAACTTAGAAGATTATTTGGAGGATGTAGGTTGTGTTGGTCTGACTCTCGCTAGTGTAGTCATCATCGTCTTCCTTTATGCTAATGATAGTGTTCTTATGCTGGAGATTCCTTATGACCTAGGTAAGCAACTAATAACTCTCAGAATTTTGTTATAGCATGGGCATGATTGTGAACACTAACAAAACAAAGGTTATGATAACTCAGTCCAAAAGGATCACCTATGATACTTTTGTTTATGACAACAATAGCTTGGAGGAAGTGTCTTCATACAAGTATCTTGGAATTGATACCCATCACAAGCTCAATTGAAACTATAGTGTTGAAAAAATGATAAACAGGGGTGGAAAGCTTATTATGGGCTCAAAAACAATTGTAAATCAGCAGACCTTTGGCTTTGGGATTAAAAAAAACTCCTATTTCACACTCTCATCACTCCAGTCATCTTATCTGGATGTGAAGTTTGGGGTTGCAGTGTATCTAGAGAATCATGGAGAAAGATAGAACAGATCCAAAAGAATTGTATAACTTATAATCTGAAAATTAAGGGATATATGCCCTATCCTATCCTATCCTATCCTATCCTTATAGAAGCATGCCTTCCCCCCATTGAGAGCATTGTTATGATTAGATACCTAACGTACAAGAACAAGATAAACAACATGGATGACTCAAGCGGGGATGGTATAAATATGCCAAATCTTGGATAAAACATTGGAGAATACAAGAAGAAGCCATCATGTAGAATATCGATAATATTACAAATATTATCACTTGTAAATTACCTCTAAATTAGAAGATCAAAATTACCTCTCAGTTTTGAAAAGTGCAAATAAGAAAATCAACATTGCTAAAATAAGAACAAACTCTCACGAGCTACATAGTGAAATTGGACGTTGGAAAACTCCCAAAACACCATGGGATGAAAGAATATGTCACCATTGTGACACTAAGCAGGTAGAAAATGAAAAACACTTCCTTTTGGATTGCCCTACCTATACCCATATTAGATCTCAATTTAAAAATATCTTCCACATTACCGACCTTCCTAACCTCCTAAGTCATCAAAACTATGGTGATCTTGGAATGCTTATCTCAATGTTTTTTTTAGCGTAGAAATACAATTTTAAATAAATTGAAGTAATCTCTTACATTCTTAAGGTCCAATAGACCAATTGGTCTTGGTGGATGTTAATCATCATCATCATCAACAACAACAACCCAAACAATCAAGCTAAATCATATCCTAGTTAGGATTCATTATGAGACACAAGTAAAATACAATAAGACAAAATCTTTATATAAGGATACACTAGTAAAAACCTCTACAAGTAAGAGCAACTTTCTAAGAAAAATTGTTGAATCTTTAATTAAATCAATGTGATATATCATTTGAGATTAATATAATTAAATCAATGTGACATATCACAAAGATGAATGCAAAAATAGAAAAATATCATTCAATTTTTTTGTCTTAATTGATTTGTGTAAATTATTTATATTCTTCAATTCATGTATCATATGTTGACTTGTAAAGAAAAAATGTTGGAATTGTTTGATTGATCGGAGTCAATGTGTTGGACCACTAAAATCCATCATGAAATAGAGCATGGTGCAAACCTCTCCTTAAGCCAACACTTGAGACTCATAAATTTGCATCATTGAAGACACAATCATCTTATTGATTGCATGAAAATAGCCTTAAAGAATACATCAACATAAAAATGGCAACATTACATGGAAAACTATATCAACTACCCAATGAATCTAATTTTTCCTATCTTGTATGCATCTCACTTTAGTAACTATGTCTTCCTAGATTTGTCTCTAATACTTATGTTTCAGCTCTAATTATTGGAAAGCCTCTAATTTTGTATTGATATCATTTTTGCTATTAATAAATAACTTTGAAAGAATGATTTTATCCATTGCACTAATTTAGACATCAATGATTCTTTCATAAACATTAATTCATCAAAATTTAAAGGAATTATAAAAGACTAATCCTATTCAAAACATAGATGCATTTGTTTTGACTAATTAATTATAGCATGTCTCTGGTATGCTCTAAGGGAAAGTAAATATATAAAACATTGTTCATCTTATTAGAAGGTTAAAGTTATAGCTATGAAGAAAAAAATATCACAAACCATTCTCACATTGCTTTGAAAACTATAAATTTTAACTACCAACATCTCACATTGCTTTGAAAACTATAAATTTTAACTACTAACATAAATTGCAAGTTTTTTATGATTATATTTCAAAATCATTTTGTGAAAAATAAATATCTCAAAGTTCATTTTATTTCAAATTTTAATACTAAAAATATTACTCACGAGTATTCTGATTTTTTTTCAAATAAACTATATATAAAACATTGTTCATCTTATTAGAAGGTTCAAGTTATAGCTATGAAGAAAAAAATATCACAAACATTTCTCACATTGCTTTGAAAACTATAAATTTTAACTACCAACATCTCACATTGCTTTGAAAACTATAAATTTTTACTACTAACATAAATTGCAAGTTTTTTATGATTATATTTCAAAATCATTTTGTGAAAAATAAATATCTCAAAATTCATTTTATTTCAAATTTTAATACTAAAAATATTACTCACGAGTATTCTGATTTTTTTTCAAATAAACTCTCAAATTAAAGCGCACTTGAAAATCAATAAGAAAATGAGTACACTAGGAATTAAGTTGGTAAGCATTCATTCATTCATGTGGCGATGCTTCTGATTTTATTTTATTTTCAAATGAGCTCTCAAATTAGAGAACACTTGAAAATCAAAAAGAAAATTAGTGCAATAGAAATTAAGTTGATAAGCATTCATTCATTCAAGTGGTGATGCTTCTTAACAATCATATAAATAATTAAAAA
>ML823841.1:68744-83593 GCA_009831015.1 Picea engelmannii
CAGTCTTGGTTTTCTTCGACGACATCTTGATCTATAGCCGGTCATGGCAAGAGCATATGAGGCACCTGGATGAGGTATTGAGCATCATGGAGGCACAATCATTATATGCCAAAGAGTCCAAGTGCGAGTTCGGTATGACATAGATGCTTTAATTAGGCCACATCATCAGTGCACAGGGGGTACAGGTGCACTAAGAGAAGATCAGGGCCATTCTGGATTGGCCGACGCCCAAGAAAGTGATAGAATTGAGGAGCTTCTTCGGGTTGTGCAGTTATTACAGGCAGTTCATCCCAGGTTTTTCTCAGCTTGGAGCACCGCTGACAGATCTTACCAAGCATGGGGCCTTCATATGGACTGAGAAATCACAGGAAGCCTTTGATCACATGAAGGAAGTCATGGGCACTTGTCCAGTGTTGGCACTACCAGACTTCACCTTGCCATTTGTACTAGAGTGTGATGCATTCGCCGAAGGGATCGGTGTAGTTTTGATGCAGGGAGGACACCCCATTGTATTCGAGAGCTGGAAGCTTAGTCAACCTGAGAGGTTGTACTCCATTTATGACAAGGAAATGTTGGAAATCATGCATGCCTTGACCAAGTTCAAACGATATTTGGTGGGTAGCAAATTTGTGGTCAAGACCGATCACAATAGTTTGAAGTATTTCCTTGAGCAGAAGGACCTCAGTGAGCGCCAACATAAATGGGTGACGAAGGTACATGCATTCGACTTTGACATAGAGTATGTCAAGGGGAAGAAGAACATTGTGGCCGATGCACTATCGAGGAGACCTGGGACATGTTCTTTGATGGATATTTCAGCAGATTGGAAATCCCACTTGTTAGTGGAATATTCCAAGAACAAGTTCGCTTGTGAGGTGATGGATGGGAAGATACATGATAACCGGTATAGGGTCATTGACGATGTCATATTTTACAAGGATAGAGTCTACTTAGTGCCAGATTCATGTCTTAAGAAGAAGATCCTCACAGCAGTTCATGATTCACCTCTAGCAGGCCATCAGGGGTTTTTCAAAACCTACAGACAGATTAGAGAGAGGTTCTCATGGAAGGGCCTCAAACAAGACATTATGATACACGTCAGTGAGTGTGTGACTTGCCAGCAGAACAAATTAGAGCATGCTCTTCCAGCAGGATTACTTCAGCCACTCCCCATTCCAGAGAAGAAATGGGAGAGTATATCTATGGACTTCATCACGGGTCTACCCAAGGTCCAGGGTAAGGACTGTATCTATGTAGTGGTCGAAAGATTGACCAAGTTTGCTCACTTCTACGCCATACCGACAGAGTACAACGCAGTTTAGGTAGCTGAGCTTTTCTTCAGGGAGGTCTTCAGACTTCATGGGTTGCCGAAGAACATCGTCAGTGACATGGACAGTCGGTTCATAGGGACATTTTGGAGAGAGTTATTTTGGTTGGTGGGGACAGAGTTGACACCTAGCACCAACTAGATAGATGGGCAGACCGAGATTGTCAATAAGTGGATTGAAGGGTATTTGAGGAACTATGTAGGAGGACAACAGAGAACGTGGGTAAAGTGGTTACATTTAGGAGAACATTGCTACAACACCACCTTCCACATGTCCATTGGTATGACACCCTTCCGAGCATTGTATGGATTTGATGCTCCCACTTTGGTAGACTTGGTATTTGGGGAGAGAAGAGCTCCCAAGGCCAAGGATTGGATCATAGAGAGTTAGGAGATTCTCAAGTTGTTGAAAGAGAACCTGCAGATGACGCAAAACTGACAAAAGATAAGTGCGGACATGCACATGATAGAGCACAACTTTGAGGTTGGAGATTTGGTTTTCTTCAGACTCCAACCCTACAGACAGTCATCTCTGAAGAAGAGTGGGGCCGAGAAGCTCAAGCCCAGATTTTATGGTCCTTACAAGATCATGCGCCGAGTAGGCGAGGTTGCTTACGAGCTAGAGCTTCTAGAGGGGAGAAAGATTCATAATGTGTTTCACGTGTCTTGCCTCAAAAAGGCAGTGGGACAATTCATTAGCACATCAGAGGAGCTTCCCTCGTTGGATGAGGAGGGATAATTGGAGTTAGTTCCGGAGGAGGTTTTGGAGTTCCGGGAGCGGAAACTGAGGAGCAGGGTCATCAGAGAGTGTTTGATTAGATGGAGAGGACTTCCAGTAGAGGACGCTACTTGGGAGAGCGAGCAGGTGTTGCAACACCCTGGACTGGTATTGCTTGAGGAAAAGCAATTTCGGGAAGAGAGGAATGTAATGTCCCTTTCCAAATAGGAGCTCCAGAGAGGAGGCTTAATGGTCTAAACTGCCCCATTAGACTATAGCCAGGGCTAAAGAGGGGTAAACAGGGTTACTAGAGGTCACTCTAGTCACATGTGTTATTTTCGGAAAGTGACATTGAGCTAAAAAGGGTTAAAAGCACTTTTAAGTCATTATGAGCTAAAAATAGAAGTCAACAGTGAATTAGGGTTTCAACAGTGATTTAGGGTTTTGGAAGTCAATAGTGAATTAGGGTTTCAACATGATTTAGGGTTTTGGAAAGCTATAAAGGAAGGGTCAACGACCTAATTCATCATTATACAGATTATGACTTGTCATTGAGGAGAAGAGACGCATCTCAGGAGAGATAGTTCAATGTATTCCAGGAGGAAGACACCAGTTGGCTGATTTTGGTGTTGAAAGACACACCCTAGTCACCGGGAAGATCATCCAGGTCTTCCATCATTCTTCATTGATTCCACAGTGCTCCCATATTCCAGGTATTATCTTTTAGTTACTTATTTTTATTCTGGCTAAGATCCTTTTGTCTTTTGATCTAGTCGAGTGTTGTTATTTAATTCAACCACAGTTGCTTATTTATATTCCGGTTAAGATCCTTTGTCTGTTGATCTAGTCGAGTATTGTCAGTTTATACAACCGCATTCAGCCATTTTGTAATCCACAGAGATATCATAATACAAACTTTGTAGTCCTTTGTTGCGTTTATTATTTGTATGATCATTTATATGCTGTAAACCTTTGATACTACACACACATTAGCAACGTTTCCTAGACTAGCCAAGTCATGAACATTACATTCCTAGTAGAAAATTTCCAAGGAAAATACAAGCCTAGCAAGCATAAAAATGGTAGTAAGTGTGTTGACTCAAATATTCAAATAGTGTGAAAAGATATCGAATATTTTTATTGTAGTAAGATACAACATTATGCCAAGTTATGTAGGAAACTATGGTAAGATGAAAATCACGACCAATGGCTTTCTTTTGAAGATCAAACTGGAAAGAAGCAGAGCAATATAAGTGAACATTGAGAGAAAGAGGAATTTTATGTTTATTATGGTTAGAAATAAAGATCCCAATTGATGTCAATAAAACTAAGTGGTATATTGATTATGGTGCACCACGACATTTTACTAATAAAAAAGATCAGTATACTAATTTTGTAGAGGTCGGATCAAATTTGTTTGTGCTGTCTACTATGGAGAATAATACAGAGTTGAAGGAAGGATGCGTGCAAATCCAAATGAAAATTAATATGCTTCTCTTCCTAAATGTATCATTCATTTTGAGCACATAGAAAAATATTCTTTCAATTTGTTCTATTATGAAGCATGACCCACATAGATGTTTTTGGCAATAATAAATGCTTTATTGTTGATAAAATAGAAAAACGATGATTGCTTATGGGTGTGGAAAAAAAAGGTTTGTTCCGATTGTTGGACGATGAAGTGAAAGTGGTTGAAAACTCTGTTATGATGTGTGGAAAAAATGTCCATAAGAAAGGGCAATTCTTAGGGGTTGATGTGCGATGAGATTTTAGCAATGAAATCACTGAAAATCAACATAAGGTCAATGCTAATTGAGGGGCCACAAAGAGAAGAAATGGAACAAGTGATAAAATATGACAGTAGACACTTCCCTATAATAATGGCCAAGTTGTTTGTTACAGCTTGAACTAGCACCTTTGTGAAAAGTCCCAACATAGGTGCTAACTGGGGCAATAAGACGAGAAGTGCACCACTGTCACCTCGACACACTTTCCCTTGCACTTTAGGCCAACTCCTAAAAGCCACGGGGGGTATCCCAAATAATGGAAAGTAAACCTATTTAAGTGTAATAAAACCATGCAATCATACAATTTACTTTAATGAATCCACAAACAATATATAACAAGACAATGCATTATGATTCCAATGAGCGATTTCAATGCTCTAAATATATTCAACTAGAAACAATTGCATGAATCACATTTATATCCACTTAAATAAAGGTTAGTGGCTAGTGGATGTGTGTGCCAAATATGATGTATGATATAAGCAACATTAACAACTTACAATTAAGTCTATCACTCAATAAAAAAAAACTCATGAGAGGTTAGAAACACTGCAATCTACTTTAAGACACAAAGAGTACTAAAGACATTTAACATTAATCAAAGGTGAAATGTGTGCTTGTGTTTACCAATTGATTATATGCTAAGAGAAGACATGCTTATGGCCGTACTTATAAATCTGATTTATGAATACAAATGCAGAAATTTTAGATTTAGGTCATGAAACTACCATCCAAGAGAGAGATTACGCACAAAGAACAAGACTTCTTGGATGTTTCCAGTTCGTAAATAGATATTCTATGTAACAAAAACCAAATGAGTGTTATAGACAAGTTCTAAATATATATAAACATTAACTAAACAATAGCTTGCAAAAATAGGTGGCGAATCCCCATAGGGTTTCACAAGTTAGCACTTGGAATTCACCAAATCAATCTCTAAAGTAGATGATGTGAAATTATAAGCACACTATAGATTAAATTCACCTCTCTATATATAAGATAATCTTGGTAAACAATCTATAAATGAAATAGATGCTAGGAATGAGAAAGAAAACACCTTGAAGCACCGAACCCTAGCCTTAGGGTTTCACCAAATCTGATTTTTAATGTTGCAATTTAATTTTCTAGATTTGAGAATCAACTAAAATCAGCCAAGAACATATTAGATAACACCTTAAAGCTCAATCCATCAAGGTCAATTTTCCTCCTTAGGGTTATAGATCAACAATTAAGCACAAACCCTAGGATTAAAATAATCTAGGAAATGAAATAATCCATTAAATTTACATCAGGAAATAAAATAAATTTAAATAAATAATTTATTTCAATTTCACTATTAGATTTCTTTATAAACAACAAAATAAAAAGTTTTGATTTTTAGAGTTTTTTTGTTGGTTGTTGGATATAGGAGTAGTACCTTTTTTTAATCCAATTAGGGCTCATGGGGTCAATAAGTATGTCCCTCTAAGAATTGGTCACTTCTATCTAGAATCCTAGGGTAGAATAATATCCAACATAATCAATATAAGCTAAGAGGACAAGGTCCTACAAAAAGGGATTCCTCAAAGGGAGAAAACCTTCACCAATAAGATCAACTATAATTTGAACAAAATACTTAAAACCCTTTCCAAGGAACCAAGAGGAAAAACAAAGCAATGGATTAAGCACTTACCCAAGTTAACAAGAGAAAAAGGAACGAACAAACCCTAGAACGTCTCTTCTTCAAGTGGTATAGTAACCCTTCAAATGGATTGATCTTGAATCACCATAACAATTATTTAATGCACCATGGAAATAACCAAGAAAGAGAAAGCTTAAAAAATTGACATGAAAAACTCAAAAGGAAGATCTTCTATTAATTGTAGTCACAAATGATCCAACGATTCACAACAATTTGGAATGAGAGGAGAGCCTCTATTTATAGAGGAGGCTTCTACATCCTTCTCATTCTTTATTAATTCTTTCTCCCTACAATTAGTCTAGGAGACTAAGAAAGAAGATTTCTCATTCACACTAAGAAGACTAAGTCAATACATAATCAAATGATGCCACATGTACATAAAACCCTCATGAGAGAGGAACATCCCACAAAGAAAGGGATCGATTTTCTCTTCTACCTAATGTTCCAGGAAAGAGTGATGTGGAGGCCTCAAAACATGGTGAAGTATCCTCCCAAGCAAGCAAAGCTCCAATGTTTATCTCCTCCAGGTGGAACGATCTCATGAAAAGGTAGAGAAGGACCTCAAAAGTGGATGGACTCCTCAAAATGTGCTCAAGGAATGATCAAAAGGTATCTCTAAGGTATGACCAAGCCCTCAAATCAAGCAAATATGCTTCACAAGGCAAGGAAGATGCCTCTCCAAGTAAAATCATCACCCAAAACACCCACATGGCTATCATAATCCCCACACATGTGGGTCAACCATCAAATCATGTAAAAAACATCTTCAAAAGTGATGAAAGAATGAGGGCGCTCTACAATCTCCAATGTGACATGTGTAGAGGATGTCCATATATGCAATAATAACCTAAATGTGCCTCGGAGGATGTTACCAATGCCTCATAATATGTGTACTACCTCAAGAATTGTGACACTACATTAGGATATGTGAAATTGAGTGAGAATCCACAAAATCATGCCCAATAGTAGATGGCCAACGTTTGATGATTACATAAGACAAGGATCCATGCTTAAGAATAAGATAAATGTGTTATACATAGGTGTGACAACCTTTAGAAAGAGAAACACTTTATTATCATATACAAAGGGGTAAGATAGAGTAGTAGCTCCCCTAAATCATATGTCCTAATAGATCCACCCCATTATGGTTGCATACCAACCCATACCATAAATGACCAACATGATGAAGAGTTACCAACATCAAGGGGCAGTCGTCCGTAGCCATAAAATAAAATCCTATCATGAAATTGGGACTAAAAGGATGGGCCAAGACCGATCACATGCGGTTTGCATATACTACGTCATAGGCCCTCCACCAATACATATAATATATAAGCACGGTCCAATACAATACATGAGTGCAAATACAACCACACTTTTTGGCTCATCACGATACAATAAGGCACATAATCTACTCATATGATAGTCCACATATGGTGAAAAAATATAGGGTACACTAAGATGAATATGAGGTGTAACATGGTAAACAAAAAAAGGAACATAAGAATTAGTTTTAGTACATGATTTATTCATTAACATTCATGGAAAAGATGAATCAAATTATACAGTGAAGTGGGATGGTGCTTCTACATAGAAGCAAAAACACAATAATGAAATGATGAGCTACCATGGTGTGGGGAAGGTAAGTTTAGTGGACAAGCCAAGTTCTATATCAATGGTGGAAACACTGATTATTCAAGCAACATCAACTCTCACCTATATGATGAGTCAATGGTCAAACAAAAGGTTGGTGGCATGAATTTTTCTACATCAGTCTTGCCAAAGATAGTTCATTTCTAGTTGTTGATCGAAGGCATCCTTTTGAAGTGGGTAGTAGATGTCTTGTTTGTTTTTGATATTTTTTTTCTTGTTTTGAGACAATCAATTTTATGTATTTTTCACAATGACCATTAAGGGAGGGTGTTATTGTATTTATTTATTTAATGGCCATTGGACATTGTAGACAATTTTAGAATAAGCAATACATAAGTCAATACAACTTATGGTGTTTTGTCTCCCATGAGACTTCTTAGTCTTCTAGCACTTGTATGGCACTTGAGATGTATGTATTAAAATCGTGTCAAGATCATTTTCAAATAATGAAATGAAGTGATTGTTCTCTCTCATATGTAATTGTGTATTTCTATCCAAGTTTATGTGTGTAAATGTGACATTTATGTCAATTTTCTCTTCATTTTGTTTTGGTTTGACTTTTTAGCTTGATTTTTTTTTCTTCATCCCCCTTTTATTAATTCATCATTTAGTTTTTTTTCAGTCTTCTTACCCTATTTATACCTAGGCTTAATTTTCAACTAGGCTTAGAAATCATTTTTTTAAGGGAATTTTATAATTAAATAAAAAATTACTCATTTAACATTTATTTTAAGGCTGACAATGTCAAAACAAAATATTGTTTTCTAGGCACCTAGATTCATTGACTCACCTTTATTAAA
This sequence comes from Picea engelmannii, assembly GCA_009831015.1. Taxonomy (NCBI): domain Eukaryota; kingdom Viridiplantae; phylum Streptophyta; class Pinopsida; order Pinales; family Pinaceae; genus Picea; species Picea engelmannii. The sequence goes on from ML823841.1 coordinate 76,711, forward strand.
AATCACGATGTGCCCTTCAAGACACACTACGTGCTCCAAGGGTGCCACTCACCTTTATTCATGTTTTATTTATGCAACGTGCTCTTCAAGACACACTACATACTCCAAGGGTGCTACTCGCCTTTGATTGATTTTGGTAGTTTTCCAACCCTTCGAGTCAATACTCGATCACATGACCTTGTGAGAGACTAAGGGCCTTTAAGGAATAAGGACCCTGCCTTATTACATGACCCTTAGAATCTTCGTGAGCGACTGTCTTAGTCTACCCTCACGACATCATGGATCTCTTGAACTAGGTAATCATTAACCTACAATTCAAGCCATGATGGGAGTGCTAGTAGGCTGTGGAAGGGCTGCTGCCACACCTCTCCCTCAATTTTTGGTTGCTATGCATGACCCCTTTACTCATAATCTGAGTTTGATTAGAAATCAATCGTTAGACTACATCCATCAACGAAACATGCCAATGATCCATAACAACATCATAATATATCTACTCATATGTCACATATGAAAAACCAAAAATACCCAAACCATATACATTCCACTCCCTGACTCGATCCAGAGCCCAAGGAGGTCCATCGATGCCATTGACATCCCCAATCTTTTAAGTGTCCTGCACACTCAGGAGAAACCCGCCAATAACACCTGTCTATACATAGATAATCAAATAACATAACATCATAATCCATACACATCATCATCATAATCCATAAGTGAAATAGACAACCATATACTAAACCGGATCACTTGCACGCAAGTGTCCTCAAAGAATAAGTCATATCATGTACGCGCAAGAGCGGGATGTTACATACATCCCCTCTCATTTTAAACTTCGTCCCGAAGTTTCACAGTATATAAGTGCAGAAATAAAGTATCTGACAATATCTAATATGTCTAACTATCAAACAAAAATGGAAACTGTTGCCACATATCATATGCGTCCTCCCAAGTAGCAGACTGTGGACTATAATTGTCCCATTAGACCTTGAACTGATCAACTGTTCGATGTTGTAGCTATCGAATGCGATGGTCCAGAATGCAGATCGGCTCCACCATGAGTGCACCGTTGTCTGACACCTGCAAGAAACTCATGTCAATCACATATGTAAGATCACTAACATAATGTATCAAAACTGATACATGAAAAACATCGTGCATATGCCTCAAAGAATCAGGCAAGGCTAGTCGATAGGCCACGTGCCCTTTCTTTTCCACAACCTCGAAAGTTCCCATAAAACTAGAGAGTTTAGCACCCTTTCCAAACTTGATCGAACTCTTGTGAGGTTTCACCCGCAAGAAGACTCTATCGCCAACTTCATAACTACAATCAACGCGATGTGCATCGACATAACTCTTCATCCTACGCTTCCTTGATCCTTTGTTTTATCGTTTGCATTTGTTCTTCCATTGCTTGAATCGCTTCTGGTCCTACCAAGACCCTATCCTCATGTCGATCCCAACTCAAAGGCGTTCGACAGGGTCACCCATAAAGAAACTCAAACGACACCATCTTAATGGTGCTTTGATAACTGTCGTTGTATGCAAACTCTACCAATGGAAATAACTCCTCCCAATGCTTCTGTTGGTCCATCATGTACATACACAACATGTCTTCCAATATTTGGTTCATTCTTTCTGTCTACTCCGGGTGATATGCGGTATTAAATTTAAGTTTGGTTCCCAAGGCCTCTTGGAAACTAGTCCAAAATCATCTTGTAAACACCAATCCTTGATCATATATGATCCTTTTAGGCATGCCATGCAATCTCACAATCTCATTGATAAAAACTATAGCTATGTTTGGCACCTGATCCGTTGTACGCACAGGGATAAAATGTGCACTCTTCGTTAGAGTGTCTACTACCACAAAAATCGAGTCGTGCCTCCTTGCCGTCCACAACAATACAACAATGAAGTCCATCAAAATGACCTCCCATTTCGATTCCGGAATAGCGTGTGGCTGTAGTAATTCTGTCGGATGTCTATGTTCAACCTTCACTTGCTAACATTCTAGACATCTCGCCACGTAGTTGACTATGTACGATTTCATTCCTTTCTAGAAGAATAAGGATTTAAGGTTTTCCCTCATCTTCATGACTCCTGGATGAGCCATGTACACTGCTCTATGAGCTTTGTTTAAGATCAAAATTATCAACTCGTCATTGGGCGGTACGTAAATCTGGTTATTATATCTCATTAATCCATTGTTGTTCACAGTAAATCCCTCAAATTTTGGTACCAACATGGTGTCTTGTCCGATAAATCCCTTAACCTCATTATGCCAATCATCGTCGCACTATATAGTTAGAATATTTTCACGAATGTTCATCTGAAGAGGTATCACCGAAAATATGCATGGTCTTTGACTCAACGCATCTGCCACTCTGTTCATTGTTCCTTTTATGTAGGTAATCTCAAAATTGTACTTTCTAAGCAGTTCTAACCAACGCCTTTGCCGTGCGTTCAAGTCACTTTGCGTAAAAGTGTGTTGCAAACCACAATGGTCTAATTTTAGTTCGAAATTCCACCTAATCAGGTAGTGTCTCCACACTCTCAGGGCATACACAATGGCAAATAACTCCAAATCATGCGTCACATAGTTCTCCTCATGCTTTCTTAACTTCCTTGAGATGTAAGTGATCACTCGACCGCTTTGCATCAGGACTTCGCCTAAGCCTTCCTTGGATGCGTCTGTGCATACCAGGAAGTCCTCGTCCATGTCAGGGAATTTTAGTATCGACGATCTTGTCAACATCTCCTTGAGCCTTCAAAATTCTTCCGCGCATTTCTCGGTCCATACAAACTTCTTTTTTTTCTTCTGCAATTCTGTAATCGGATTTTCTATCTTCGAAAAACCTTCGACGAATCGTCGATAATATCCAGCTAAAACCATGAAGCTACGTACTTCTGGTACGTTCGTCAGCGCAAGCCATTCCATAATAGCTTCTACATTCGCTGGATCCACAATGATTCCTTCACCGGAGATAACATGCCCTAAGTAATGAATCCTTGATTGATAAAAAAATCATTTCGATAGTTTCCCATATAATTTGTTCTCTTGTAAACATTGTAGTACCAAGCACAAATGTTTGTCATGTTCTTCCATTGTCCGAGAATATATCAAAATGTCGTCAATGAATACTTGAACAAACTTTTCCAAGTATTTGCAGAACACCCCATTCATCAAGCTCATGAATACCCCTGGGGTGTTTGTCAGTTCAAATGGTAAAACAATAAAGTCGTAATGTCCAAACCTTGTCTTAAATGCGGTCTTAGGAATGTCTTCCTCCTTGATTCGTAACTGGTGATATCCTGACCTCAATTCGATCTTTGAAAACACCGTCATGCCCTTCATTTGATCAAACACATTGTCTATTCTTGGCAACAGACACTGGTTCTTGATCATTGCCTTATTCAATTGACGGTAGTCAATGTAGAGTCTCCACGACCCATCCTTCTTCCGTATGAAAATAACAGGTGCACCCCAAGGCGATACACTTGGACATATAAGTCCTAGTTCCAACAACTCCTGCAGTTGCATTTTCAACTCCTGTAACTCAGGGGTTGACATTTGATAAGGTGTTCTTTCTATTGGTTCAGTTCCAGGTTTTAGGTCGATGGTAAATTCTAGTTCCCTCTCAGGAGGAAAAACTGGTAACTCCACTAGGAATACATCCACAAATTCTCATACTATCAGAAGGTTTTCTAGTCCTTCCGCCATGCCCTTTTCGTTCAGTGCAAGGATCACATATAGCTTGCATCCCTTACACATGCTCTTCCATAGCTATAGGGAAGAGATGAAACTTAGGGAAAATCCCCGATTCCTTCCTACAATCAATCGTCTCTTTCCCTCATCATTGATCAAACTTAACCGTTTCGTCTTACAATTGAGTATCAGATCATGCAATTCCAACCAGTCCATACCGATCACTACGTCATAAGATCCTAATATTGTGACGTACAGGATGGCCTTCGTGAAAAATCCCAGGTTAAGGCTACAGTTTGTAACATTTCCTCCAACCTTCTTCTTGGCTCCCGAAGCCATTTCCACGTAGCTAAACTCATCCTGTTCGATTGCCTTTACCTTAATTCTTTTTAGCACTGCACCATAAATAAATCTCTCTATAGCACCTGGATCTATCAAAATACTAAAGGTTTGGTCAGTGATGGTACCTGATGTCTCGAGCATAGTAGAATGGTGCTCGGCCTGACGGTTATTTACCGCTACATGAATCCGATGGGCCTTGCCCAAATCTCTGACTGTGGTGTGTCCGGCTGACCCGACTTCTCTGGCCCTCTCAACCGGGCGGTCACGCTAGTAATGTGTCTCTCCACATGTACAACATCCGGTCTGCGGTCCAATACTCTTGGTCCCCAAAGTAGAAGCTGATATGAACCAGCCAGGAACCCTGGTCTGTTCTGCTGAACATGCTCGAACTGCTGCTGCTGCGGATGATGCTGCTACTGGTTCTGTGGTCCTTTGTAGGGAGTCTGCTGCTGGGTTTCCTATCGCCATGGTGCCGTGAACGTGTATCCCCTCGAAGTGCCTCGATACCATGATGGATGTCTAGATGGTGTCTAATGCTGCTGCGCACCAGATGTCTCCTATCCCATCGGTCTCATAGGAGCCCTGCTTTGACCCCCGTTGATCAGCTCTTCCTCAGCTATGAGGGCCTTTTGGACAACATCGTGCAACATCTGAGGCATTAATATCCTCACTTTCACATGAATGCCGGTGTTAAGGCCGAACACAAACTTGTTGAAATTAAGCTTCTTTGTGTTAAGATGTGGAGCATACCTAAGAAACTCCATGAAACGAGCCATGTACTTGGGCACCATACGACTGCCTTGTTGTAAGGTGTTGAACTCATTGAGCTGACACTCAATGAATTCCTCAGACAGATACCTCTCCCGGAACTATTCCTCGAATAGTTCCCATGAAACGTCTTTGATGACCATGTTCAGCTGTGGCAGGAGTGTCTTCCACCATAGTAGAGTGCTCCCCTTCAGCTGAAATATTACCATGCAGACTTTCATGTTGGAGGTATAGTCATAAAGTGCAAAAAACATCGCCATGTTCTCCAACCATGCCTCGACGACTCCGCCATCCGTGGCACCCAAGAACTTGGGAAACTTGACCTTCTCGAGTTCTCGGTGAACACTACCAGTACTGGCTGGAGCGTGCTATGAACCCTCAGGGAGTATAGGTGCCTTGGCCTCATCTCTATCTAGACAACTAATCAAGGCCTCTCACATCCTCTAAAAGGACCTCATCAACCTAACCACATCCCCCACAATTATCTATTCCTGTCCAATGACTTGTTCTTCTCCTTGGGGGTTAGACCCCTTTGGCGTGGATGCTTCTGGAGGCGTCGTGTCTCATCCCCTAGCACCACTTCATCTGCCTCCGCGACGTCCTCTAACCATGATTACCTGCACAGACACAATTCAATATAATTAGTGTTAAATTATTAATAGTGTTTATACAGTGGAAGACGTAATGATCCCGAGTCGCGAGGTTAAACCTGCTCTGATACCATATGTAACACCCCCGCCGTTACGACAACAAAAGCATCGTACAACACACAATTTGTTTTTGTTAGGAACTTTAAAACATCACAATTAATAACAACATCATTGACACATCATCCAATATATTAACGCATTAACAATCAATCACGACTCAAAGCCGACCCATCATCACCATGAACAACGATACGCATATCGACGCATTAACATAATAAATAACAACCCATAATCATTGCATTCATACAAATAAATAACGACGCATAAACAATACGAATCATAAAGCGCTCAACTCCTCTCATCAAGATAATCATCAGATAACACCATGATAACATGAGATAACATAACACTAATTCATAAAGATAATCAAATAAATACATAAGATACTACCCGCCCAACCTACCCTACAAGGTTAGGACCTCCAGGACACATAAACAATGCTCAAGCCTAGGTTCCAATTGATTTTAACCATTTAAGGTCTCAGGGCTGACGAATGTTCTGAGGAACACAAAGGTGTCTACATCCCACTAACAATATCAATCCACACCGACTAGCTAGGTCAACAACATCTACGAGTAAAAAAAATCATCAATTCATCAATCCTAAACCATAATCAACATGGCACACGAGAAATCATACACATTACTCATCATATATCACATTAAAACCAAGGAGCAAGAGCAATTATCAGTTAAAATCACGACACAAGATTCCAATCACATACGTGCATTCATCCATCACATTAATTTCATTTCGTGCATAAAGTTTCATATCTAACAATCATATAATCACTATCTCCATAATGTTAACCTTGTTTTAATTTGATAACATTGGTGTCACTTATTCACATAACTGGATGAAAGTTCAGTCGATAGAATACTAACATGAATTGTATTCAGTTCAGATTTCACAATAACCCTGAAGGGAATCGTATCATGACGTCAACTGATAATAGGTCGAATGAAAATGTTCTCTCAAGCCTAAGTTCATTAGTTTAAGCAATTTGTTCAAGAAGTTGATCCAATATGCATGTTACGCAAGTTACAAGATGGGTTAACACACTATCTTCCTTGTCGTCTAAATTATTTAATCAATAACATCTCAATTATTCAACCAACCTCACCACTTGAAGGGCCGCATAGTGATATGAAGGAGGATCAAGATGCAATTTACTATTTGGTACAATGCCCATTCATTCATTCTACATTAAAATTTCAAGACAAAGGTAAGTCACAAGTACCTTAAGTAATCTCTTAAGATAATTAATCTTTATGTCATTACTACTTGGTATTATTACTATTTTATTAATACTAAAATAAGGAGGAAACAACTATGTCCACCTTCAACAATTTAT
>ML823842.1:4582-28340 GCA_009831015.1 Picea engelmannii
AATGGGCAATGGTTGTAGCAAACATGTTGGATTCCTATGCTCTGTCTTTAACTTTTGGAATTCTAGACATTTGGCTATGTAATTAGCCACTTTCTTTTTCATTCTTGGAAAAAAGTATTGGCTTCTTACAACTACAATTGTTTTCTGATATCATGGGTGCTCGACATATGGCACATTATGCATTTCCTTCAAAACTAAAATTTTCAACTCATTGGAATTCATCACATACACCTTACCTTTGTACATGAGAATTCCATATTCTTTCAGCTCATAAGAATTAAATTATCTTCTTATAAACCACTCTTTGAAACTCATATCCATAGTCTCTTTACGCCACAAATCCTAAAAACCCAACAAAGTCTCCAAATCCTTCCAAACATGTGTGTGTCTGTGTACATATACATATACATATACGTATACATATACATACACACACATGTTCAGAAGGATTTGGAGACTTCGTTGGGTTTTTAGGATTTGTGGTGTAAAGAGACTATGGATATGAATTTCAAAGAGTGGTTTATAAGAAGAGAATTGGAGCTTTTTAGGGTAGTTCCCTTAGACTTAGTTGCTTGGGGAATATGGTTGGTCCACAACTCTAGTTTATTTGAAGATAAACCAAGTCCATGTTTTTAAATCTCTGCACATGTACAAGATTTGTTATCAGTTTACAAACCTATTGTGAGTATAAAGGAGTGGAGGGTTGTGGGAACACTTTTGGTGGATAGGTCTTATGCTTGGAGTTTCTTCGATAGGGCTTGTCAAGGGCCATGGCAGACATGCAGTTTGGGTTTTGTTTTATTTCTATCATATTCTCATTTCTTCATTACAAAGGCTAATCTAGGAAAATGAACAAATAATGTTGGGGAATTCAGGGCTTTACTTTTCCTTATGAAATATGCACCGAACAAAGGGATCGTCATGCTTCAGATTTTTGGGGATTCATCGCTCACTATAAATTGGATGCATGATCAGTTTCAGGTCCATAGTATTGGTTTATCCCCATTGTCTAAACATTTGAAGGAGATTTCAAGGTAGTTTCAAGAAGTATATTTCAAGCATGTGTATGGGGAGCTCAATGTTAAGGTTGATACCCTTTCTAAAAATGGTTTATAGTTGATGGAAAATCAGATAATTGAAGGTGAATATTGGAAGAGGTTTTTAGTTTCCTCCAGGTCCATTAATGTTTTTGAGTCCTAATTTTTTGTGGGTGGGTTTCAATGTAATTTTTTGATAGACTTTGATTCGGTTACTTGATAGGAGTTTTCATGAAATATTTGTAAGTCCTTTGGGCATGTCAATTTTAAGATTATATTTTTGATGAATAGTGGGTAGAACTATAGGTAGTTCATTGATGTGTACAAACAATAGCACAAACTTTGACAATTGTGCATCATGCACCATGTGAAATGTATTTTTAATTCTCTTTGAATGAAAAATACAACACTTTCTTTTTATGGTCATAATAAATCATAAAGCACGAAAAGGAAATGAAAGCATACATAAATAAATACAGTAAGAGAATGTGGGTGTCTAGACACTGACTTGAACTCTTTCACCTCCTTTAATGGTTTCTATGAATTGCATTTTAAGTAAAGATGAATTTATAGTTTGGCATTGAGTTACAATATTATGTGGAATGTCTTTTATAATAATTTATCAACAAAGACAAGTGCACAACTATCTCAAATGACATATAGAGAGAGGCTAGAAGAGGTGGCAAAATGGGTTGCATTGGAACTCCTAAAGAAAATTATGCATGCATATGTTAGAAATCTCATTGGATACATTATTTACATGGAAAATAATGTAATCACAACATTGAGTTCTCTTTTGACAAGGCTTTAACTTGTAGCTCTATGGCGATATTTTCACCTTTTCACCTACTACTCAAGGTTGTGACAAAGGGCCTCTTACCAACCTTAAAGTTCATGAATATTTGGTCATGTGTTCCACTTCTTGATATATCGGGGTCATTATTAATTCCAATGGGGAGATTTTTGTCTCTCACCTCAACTTTGATGAATCATTGTATAATATATGTTTAGAGATTTTTTTTAGAACAACACTCTGCCATTTAGGTATGTTTCTTGGCCCCATTTTGTGTTTCTATAATGTTAACAATGGGTGCAATTTTTAAGAACTTGACATTATTCTACACATATTGTTGTGTTATTTAAGAATAATTTTACTATTTTAGATAGCTAGATGGTTGGAACACGATTACACATGCACATTCTTTAAAGAATAAGGGTTATAACATTAGGTGGAAATGACTCAAATTACCTTGATAAGTCAATTTTCATGTGCGTGGAAGTATTATATTATGTCCCACAAATATGAGGTCTAGTGACAAGTTGTGAGGTGATTGGACTTATATTAACACTGAGACTCAAATTAAAAAACCCCAAAGTAGGTGTAAATGAGACTACATATAATTCTTAGGTGATTGCAACATCATAGAAACATTCCTCATAGAGTGGCTACTTAGTTGAAGGATATTTTTTTATTTGTAGTAAGTAGCATCCCATTATGATTAAAAACTTACAAAATGATGTTATACAACCACACCATCGATAAGCATAGTACTTATTTACACATGACATTAAAAATCCACATTGCATGCTTGTTTTGTAATTGTTTAATACTTCAATTAGAACTTACTTTCAAAACTTAAACTTAAAGAGAGTAATGTCACCTCAAACCAAGTTGTTAAGTAAATACTAAATTCTAGTAACTTTGGTGGCATCTTCATCAATATGGTAATGTTTTTCTCTAACATGATTGTTAATTGTTATTGTTAAAACCGTGCTTAAGGATAATGTTTAAGTCCATGAAATGTAAGATTGGAGGTTCCTCATATTCCATGAAATATATGATTGAAAGTTTCTCACAAAAAATTAAAAACCATATTTATTAACTAATACATAACATCTTAATTATTTCTCTCACATGTATAGTATTCACAATGAACTTACAAGAAATAAATATTGAAGAAGCAGCCCATTTCCACACACTTATCAATCCATTTTTCCAACCTTCTCACCATAATATCTCCCTTAACTATGACACAACGCTTCGATCCATTTTTCCAGCCATCTCACCATAATATCTCCTGTAACTATGACACCAACGCTTCAAACTTTAGAAATAAGCGAATTCTACCATTACCTCTTAAAACAAGTCTCCAACGCAACTGTATATACAAAACTAAAGCTAATATAATCCCACTACAAGTTCCACCGTGTACACATTGGTAAAGTAGAAGGGAGAGTTCCGCCACCTTAAATAACACAAAACTAATATGACTTCACACATCATTCCTCAATCCTCCAATCAATTTAGTTATGCCATCAAATTATATCTTATCAATTTAGCTATGCCATCAAATTATATCTTATTAATTTAGTTATGCCATCAAATTATATCTTCGACCGTTTCACAGGTCCATCCTCATTTTTTGTTTAATGCCTAATAATTGTGGTGTTGTTTTGCTATTTTTTTTCATACTTCGCTCTCATTGCATTATCTTCTATATTGGCTTATGTGGTAGTGGAAGAATTTTCATTGTTGGTTGGAGCAGTTTCATGGTTTGGCCACAGAGAATCTCTATGGAGCCTTTTATCACATGATTTGTACTTATGTACTCAACACAATACCCCAAATCTTGCGTAATTATGGAAGATTCTACCATTGTCACCTTAGTAAGAACTTCCCTCGTTTTAGTGATGCAAGAGGTCCACCACAAGAGAGGATTCCTTGGTGACCTCAAGGGATGAAAGTAGAAAGTATAGTAGCTAAGCCTATCGCCTCCTCTCTTGATCACCGAAAGATTTGTAACATACCTGACCCCTTAGATCTTCTAAGGGACATGGTATGTGTTGACACAAGAGAAGACCCAGGGTTTAATGCTTCAACAACGCACCAAAAAAACCCTAACTACCGACCCTTTTGGCAACACCTGCGAAGCATATGAAGTCTCACCCGAGGTAGAAGCAGGGGGGGTTGTAGGACTCAGGTGTCTACAACCAAGCTGGGACACAGATATGTGATTACAACTCTTAGCAGAGCACTTAGCCAACCATATGCATTAGTTCATGAGTCTCATTCACATCGCATATTAAACCCTTATTACAGATCAACACAGTGATAATAAAGATCAAACACTTTCAATCACTTAGCACCTAGCATTAGCTTGGATCTAACATTCATTTATCTTTAATACCATTAAGCACTAAGCAACAATCATTAGATGCATTCATCATACATTATATCAACAACACTAAGAAAATAAACAACATAATCCACATCGCACAAAGCACATCAAGACACATGATATATGTGGTTCACCCCAGTGTGGGGCTACGTCCACCAACTTCTTCTTCTTCTTTATTAGTCTTCAATATTCTTACATCCAATTGCTCATGTGCACAAAGCCACAGAGCCAAACTCCATAGAGGACAGGATATTTGCGCGCCAGATCCTCCTTCCAAAAATCAGGTCAGGGCACATAGCCTCACTCTGCATAGTATGTTTGCACAAAGCAACTTACAACCTCTTGCACTAAGCCAACATTAACACTTACAACATATTGTGCACATAGCCCACCAGTTTGTTACTTTTTCTTCTTACATTGCTTAGCTGCTTATTTATACATTTACAAAAAGGCCTAAACATGGGTAAACCCGTGGGCCGACATCCCATAACTCGTCACATAAACCCTAGTAAACCCTTTTGCTGGGTCCACAAGCCCACAAAATGAGTGAGATCTCGCCATCTTAGCTCCACCTAGGCGCTCCATCTTCGACTAGCCTATTGAAGTCCCAAAAGTGGTCAAACACGACCAATGTTTCCTCAAAAATTAGTCAAGGGCCAATAGGCCCCCAACACTCACTTGTGAATCATCCTGAGTCACTCAGATCTGGTCAACGCTACTTCAAAGGCCTCAAGCTTAGCTCGAGATGCCTCGACTTGCTACTTTGCTAGAGCTTCCTACTCGACAAACTCTTGAATCAGTTGCTCTGTAACAGGCCCTTCCAGGCGTTGTTCCACTGTCGCAACCACTTGGTCTAGCTGCGAGCCTTGTCCTTCAATATCTTAAAAAAATTTGCAGGCCTCGTCCTGTACCGACTATAGTCTTTGTGTAACTTCCAAGACTCTGCTCTGGATGGCAGTAATCTGTTGTTGGACTGCGCGCTTCTCCTGTGATCTCTTCATTCGCTCGACCGCAGTGAGTAGCTTCATCTATGCTTGCATGGTGGATGCCTGCTGCTGCGCCCCTTGGAGTTGTGCTTCCAGTTTCCTCAACTCCAGATCTTCTGCGAGGCGTTCATAGGTTTGTGCACTTCGATCACTCAACTGCTAACATTCTAAGGCAAGGACCTTGATCCTTCCAACCATGCTTTTAGCGGCTTCCTCCCTTTGGTTGCACACTTCTTACGGAGTGCTTGACACTGCTTGGAGCTCTAACTCTGTTATCCTTGCTTGAAGCTGCTGAATGGCCTCAACGAGCTTCCCCACTTGCATCTCGACTAAATCTGGTTCCTTCTATGCCAAGCCCAACATAGAACAGAGTGCTTTAGTCACTGCTTCTTTGACCGTAGACTAGTCTTTTTCTTTCTGTATCTTCACATTGTCCTCCTCGAACATCACCCAAATTTCATCTTTCTCCTTCTTGTAGGTGGTTACATAGGACTGTGCAACTCATAGTTTCTCTAAGACCTCCTCCTTTTCTTGCTTCAATATTTCTGTAGCCTGTTCTGAAATGTACCTCTATTGCATCTTCCAGTCTTCGTAATTGGGTGGGATCATCCCCCAATTATGCAATCTTCGATGAAGAAGGCGCAATAGGTATTGGGTGACTCGAATGGACGGCTTGCTATATCTCCTGCAGCTCCTTCTCAATTCTTTCATACAACGTCTCTTGCTTTGCTCCATATTGCTGCAAGATATTCTCTAAAGCATCCTCCATAATTGCGATGATTAGATCGATGTCGTACACTGTGAGCGTGGCCTTCAACTTGGGCTTACTGGTGCACGTCTTCTTTCTTGCCAAAGGTTTTTGCGGGGAAACCTTTCTTGTCTTTGATGTTTTTGTTTCAGTAGGGGGGTATTTCGATGGTGTAGCTTCACCTTCTTCTTGCATTTCTCCATCATCCCCTCCTCCTTGTCCATTGCCTTGGTCTTCTCCTCCTCCTTCTGGCGAGCTAGATCCATCCTCTGTAGAGGCGTTGTCCTCGTCATCAATTTCTCGGATTTCTACCTTTTTATTCTTTTTCTTCGCACTGCTCTTCCCGACATGCTTGACCTGGGTGACCAAGGGGCTTCCTATGATGTCCGCGTCGGAGACCTCTGCATCTTCAACAGGTACAAGGAAATCCGTCGGCCATTCTTTAGTGATCTCCTCCATATCTTCGTCGGCCAGCTTATAATATGAATGCAACTTACAATATGAATGCAACTCCTCCTTGCTTTCATCCCTATGTGCAGTGATATAGATAAAGTGTCGATATGCCCGGAACTTTTCTAGTGATCTGTACTGGTGCAATGTGTTCGGTGTCATGCGTGGAAATGCTTCAATAACACGCTTCAGCTGCTGGTAGTAGGCATGGAACACAAAATTCAACTGCCACTGCTTCGACATATCATTTATATACCACAAGGTGGAGAACCTCATGGCCAACGACTTCGATGGCTCAACTTCTGGAAATGTCGCTCCTTCCGACATCTGCCAAGCGACAAATGCGATTAATACAAGTAACCAAATGAAATGGAATTCATACCCCTGATCCTGTGCTTCGCGACAGTCTTTCTCGAGCTTGTTGACGAGGTAACTCACCCAATTCATTTGCATACCCTCTACGCACTTTCTTGTGAGGTCTACTATGAACCTAGTGACCTGTGTCAGACGGTTCTTTCTGACGAGCTTGTTAGCTATAAGTTGGCAAGCGAGGCACACTGTGCCATATTGGATATAGGATACCTTGTAGCCTCGATTTTTGATCCATATTTTATGAGCAGAATGAAATGACTACAGATTATTAACAGGTGCTTAACACAAAATAACAAAGATACAATAAAACTGGTTTTCTATTCAATAAGGAAATAAGCTGAAACTGTAAAATGCAGTGGAAACAAGCTTGCTGGAATGGAGGCTTATCTCTGAGAAGAGATGTGATGACAATTCTCATTCACAAGAAGATGATTACAATGAGGCTCTGAAGGCCTTTTTACAATAAACAGGAATGCCAAAAACCCTAGACATCCAAAAACCTAACCCTAGGAGATGAAGCACCAAAAGTCATGTGGGCTCCGTTTGGGTAAGTTAGTACATCAACTTCTAGGGGTCGTAACTTTTGCATACGATCTCCATTTTAGGCGTATGATAGCCCATTGGAAAGGTATCATTGAGTAGATTCATTTTGGGTGCTCAATCATGCCTTCAACTATTGTTGAGAAGCTCAATCCCAAAAAACCTTCATTTAGGCCCTAGAAGTTAAAACTACTAAAAATAGTAAATTGCCAAAATTGTTAGAAAACTGTTTTGAGTCAGTTGGAAGAGGTGGGTGGCCACTAATATCCACCTGGATCAATCCTCCCTCCTTAGGAAGAAATGGTATCCATTTCATTGAGTTCCCCCATCAGATGAATAAATTTTTGCTGAATTTGGCCTCGGGTGAGCCACTTGCCTTGGTGTAGGAGCTGCCCTGCTTTGACGACTCGATAAAGCTGGATCCTTTGTTGTTGAGTAACCTTGATCTATGTGTCCACAATCTAGTCTTTGATGTTTCTGCTTCGGTAGGGGGGTCTTTCGATGGTGTAACTCCACCTTCTTCTTGCATTTCTCTGTCATCCCCTCCTCCTTGTCCATTGCCTTGGTCTTCTCCTCCTCCTTCTGGCGAGCTAGATCCATCTTCTGTAGAGGCACTGTCCTTGTCATCAATTTCTCGGATTTCTACCTTTTTCTTCTTTTTCTTTGCGCTCTTCCTAACATTCTTGACCTGGGTGACCAAGGGGCTTCCTATGATGTCCGTGTCGGAGAGCTCTGCATCTTCAACAGGTACAAGGAAATCCGCCGACCATTCTTTAGTGATCTCCTCCATATCTTCGTCGACAAACTTATAATATGAATGCAACTTATAATATGAATGCAACTCCTCCTTGCTTTCATCCCTATGTGCAGTGATATAGATAAAGTGTCGATATGCCCAGAACTTTTCTAGTGGTCTGTACTGGTGCAATGTGTTCGGTGTCATGCGTGGAAATGCTTCAATAACACGCTTCAGCTGCTGGTAGTAGGCATGGAACACAACATTCGACTGCCACTGCTTTAACATATCATTTATATACCACAAGGTGGATAACCTCATGGTCAACGACTTCGATGGCTCAACTTCTGGAAATGTCGCTCCTTTCGACATCTGCCAAGCGACAAATGCGATTAATACAAGTAACCAACTGAAATGGAATTCATACCCCTGATCCTGCGCTTCGCGACAGTCTTTCTCGAGCTTGTTGACGAGGTAACTCACCTAGTTCATTTGCATACCCTCTACACACTTTCTTGTGAGTTCTACTACGAACCTAGTGACCTGTGTCGGACGATTCTTTCTGACGAGCTTGTCAGCTATAAGTTGGCAAGCGAGGCACACTGCGCTATATTGGATAGAGGATACCTTGTAGCCTCGCTTTCTGATCCTTATTTTATGAGCAGAATGAAATGACTATAGATTATTAACAGGTGCTTAACACAAAATAACAGAGATACAATAAAACTGGTTTTCTATTCAATAAGGAAATAAGCTGAAACTGTAAAATGCAGTGGAAAAAAGCTTGCTGGAATGGCGACTTATCTTTGAGAAGAGATGTGATGACAATGCTCATTCACAAGAAGATGATTACAATGAGGCTCTGAAGGCATTTTTACAATAAACAGGAATGCCCAAAACCATAGACATCCAAAAACCTAACCCTAGGAGATGAAGCCCCAAAAGTCATGTGGGCTCCGTTTGGGTAAGTTAGTACATCAACTTCCAGGGGTCGTAACTTTTGCATACGATCTCCATTTTAGGTGTATGATAGCCTGTTGGAAAGGTATCATTGAGGAGATTCATTTTGGGTGCTCAATCATGCCTTCAACTATTGTTGAGAAGCTCGATCTCGAAAAACCTTCATTTAGGCCCTCAAAATGGCCCTAGAAGTTAAAACTGCTAAAAATAGTAAATTGCCAAAATTGTTAGAAAACTGTTTTGAGCCAGTTTGAAGAGGTGGGTGGCCACTAATATCCACCTGGATCAATCCTCCCTCCTTAGGAAGAAATGGTATCCATTTCATTGAGTTCCCCCATCAGATGAAGAAATTTTTGCTGAATTTGGCCTTGGGTGAGCCACTTACCTTGGTGTAGGAGCTGCCCTTCTTTGACGACTCGATAAAGCTGGATCCTTTGTTGTTGAGTAACCTTGATCTATGTGTCCACAATCTAGTATTTGATGTTTCTTCTTCAGTAGGGGGGTCTTTCGATGGTGTATCTTCACCTTCTTCTTGCATTTCTCCGTCATCCCCTCCTCCTTGTCCATTGCCTTGGTCTTCTCCTCCTCCTTCTGGCGAGCTAGATCCATCTTCTGTAGAGGCGCTGTCCTCGTCATCAATTTCTTGGATTTCTACATTTTTCTTCTTTTTCTTCGCGTTTCTCTTCCTGACATGCTTGACCTGGGTGACCAAGGGGCTTCCTATGATGTCCGCGTCGGAGAGCTCTGCATCTAGAACAGGTACAAGGAAATCCGTCGGCCATTCTTTAGTGATCTCCTCCATATCTTCGTCGGCCAGCTTATAATATGAATGCAACTCCTCCTTGCTTTCATCCCTATGTGCAGAGATATAGATAAAGTGTCGATATGCCCGGAACTTTGCTAGTGGTATGTACTGGTGCAATGTGTTAGGTGTCATGCGTGGAAATGCTTCAATAACACGCTTCAGCTGCTGGTAGTAGGCATGGAACACAACATTCGACTACCACTTCTTTGACATATCATTTATATACCACAAGGTGGAGAACCTCATGGCCAACGACTCCGATGGCTCAACTTCTGGAAATGTCGCTCCTTCCGGCATCTGCCAAGCGAAAAATGCGATTAATACAAGTAACCAACTGAAATGGAATTCATACCCCTGATCCTACGCTTCGTGACAGTCTTTCTCAAGCTTGTTGATGAGGTAACTCACCCAGTTCATTTTCATACCCTCTACACACTTTCTTGTGAGGTCTACTATGAAACTAGTGACATGTGTCGGACGGTTCTTTCTGACGAGCTTGTCAGCTATAAGTTGGCAAGAGAGGCACACTGTGCCATATTGGACAGAGGATACCTTGTAGCCTCGCTTTCTGATCCATATTTTATGAGCAGAATGAAATGACTACAGATTATTAATAGGTGCTTAACACAAAATAACAGAGATACAATAAAACTGGTTTTCTATTCAATAAGGAAATAAGCTGAAACTGTAAAATGCAGTGGAAACAAGCTTGCTGGAATGGCGGCTTATCTCTGAGAAGAGATGTGATGACAATGCTCATTTACAAGAAGATGATTACAATGAGGCTCTGAAGGCCTTTTTACAATAAACAGGAATTCCAAAAACCCTAGACATCCAAAAACCTAACCTTAGGAGATGAAGCGCCAAAAGTCATGTGGGCTCCGTTTGGGTAAGTTAGTACATCAACTTCCAGGGGTCATAACTTTTGCATACGATCACGTATGATAGCCCGTTGGAAAGGTATCATTGAGAAGATTCATTTTGGGTGCTCAATCATGCCTTCAACTATTGTTGAGAAGCTCGATCCCGAAAAACCTTCATTTAGGCCCTCAAAATGGCCCTAGAAGTTAAAACTGCTAAAAATAATAAATTGCCAAAATTGTTAGAAAACCGTTTTGAGCCAGTTGGAAGAGGTGGGTGGCCACTAATATCCACCTGGATCAATCCTCCCTCCTTAGGAAGCAATGGTATCCATTTCATTGAGTTCCCCCATTATATGAAGAAATTTTTGCTAAATTTGGCCTCGGGTGAGCCACTTGCCTTGGTGTAGGAGCTGCCCTGCTTTGACGACTTGATAAAGCTGGATCCTTTGCTGTTGAGTAACCTTGATCTATGTGTCCACAATCTAATCGTTGGATTCCTGTTGTATGCAGTCGGGGTTGAGCTTTGTTGGTGTCAGCTGCTCTGCTACGTTGGAGGTGTCCAATAATGGTGGGAAATAAGGGCGAAGGAGATCCATGTTGAACACTGGGTGCAGGCCAAGGAAAGGAGGAATGTTGAGCTCAAAAGAATTATCTCCCATGACCTTGGTTATGGTGTACGTCCCATAATGGAGTGGGAGAATCTTCTGATGGGGTCTTGTAAGGCGTTCTTTCTGCAAGTGCAACCAAACTTTGTCGCCCACTTGAAACTTATGTGGAACCTGATGTTGATTATGGCACTGCTTGTACTTGTCATTAGACTTCTGTAGGATATCCTGAACCTGTTGGCGGGTGTGTTGAATCTTCTCAATGAACTGGGTGGCTTTATCAGCTTCAGTTGGAGCAGGAGATGAGTTGGTTGAGGTGACTGCAAGGGCAAGTGCAACATCTATGGGACCCAATGGTTGGAATCCCAACCCCACCTGACAGGGGTTGTGGTTGGTTGAGCTATGTAGGGCTCGGTTGTAGCTATGTTGGACATAGGGAAGGATCTCATCCCATGTGCGAGGGTGCTTTGAATTATTCATGCGAAGGATATGCACAATCATTTGATTGACGACCTTGGTTTTTCCATCTGTCTGAGGGTGGAAGGTCGTGGATTTGGTGAGCTTGGTGTCCAGCAGTGACTAGAGGCTCGACCAAAATGTGATGAGAAATCGACTGTCTCGATATGAGACAATGGTTTGTGGGATTCCAAAATATACCCAGACTCATTCAAAGAAGAGCTTGGTAGTGGCCTCTGTTGTGATGTTCTTCTTGCAGGCAACCAGAATCGCCATCTTAGAAAAGAAATCAACAACCACAAAAACACAGTCATTTCCCTGCTTGGTGGACAGGAGGCCTGACATGTAGTCCATTGAGATGGATTCCCATGGCCTACTAGGAGTAGGAAGAGGGGTGTAGATGCCCTATTTCTTAGTGGTCGGTTTGGAAATAACGCAGGCAATGTAAGACCTGATATACTTGCTGACCTCTTGTCAAAGTTTCGGCTAGTAGAAATGTTTTTGTAGCATTGCCACTGTCTTTTCAATGACGAAGTGTCTTGCCACCCAACTGTAGTGGGCTTCCCAGATCATCTTTTCTCGCTCGCTTGATGGAACATAGATATGGCCTAGATGACACAACAACCCATCCTGAAGATGGAAATTATTGACAACTACATTTGCACTCAACATTTGGTAGGTGGTGGAAAAGTCTAGGTCTGTCTCATAGAGTTGGGGGCGTCCAGAGGTCTCATGGCCGTAGGAGTATAGCAAGGTGGTGAGTGCCGCGACTGGTGGTCTACTGAGGCAATCAACGACGCGATTGGTGCTTCCTGTTTTATATTTGATGTTGAGGTGGAATTGCTGCAAGTATTTGGACCACTTTTGATGGCAATCATTCTGCAATTTTCCTTGTGTCTGCATGAACAACAATGGCTTATGATCATTGTGGATGATTGTCTCCTTCCCAAGAATGTAATGTCTCCACTGGCGACAGACTTTCACAATGGAGTACATTTCTTTGTTTTAATTAGGGTACTTACAGAAAACATCTGATAGTGTCTCACTATGATAGGCCACGGGGTGGCCGTGCTGAGTGAGAACGACACCCACCGCATAGTCAGAAGCATCTGTCTCGATCTCAAAGGGCTGCTGCAGGTCTGGTAGTGAAAGTACTGGGGCTGAGCACAAACGCTGCTTCAAATCGTCAAACACTTATTGTTGGGACTAGCCCCACACAAATTTTTCCTTACCACCACCCCTGGTTATTTGGATAAGGGCCCATGCAATATGGGAGAATCCCAACACAAAGCTACGGTAGAAATTGGGAAGGCCCAAGAAGCTCCAAATCTTAGTGAGTGTGGTTGGGGCTGGCCAGTCATGGATGACTTGGATCTTGGCTGGATCCACATGTACACCATGCTGATCAATTATGTAGCCCAGGTAATGGACCCTGTCCATGACGAAGGATCATTTTTCCAAGTTGGTATATAGCTTGTGCTGTCGCAGGGTGTGCAAAAGCTGCTGAATATGCTGCAAATGTTCAACCCAAGTCTTTCTATAAATGAGAATGTCATCCAGATACACCACTACAAAAGTATTGGTGAATGGTCGCAGGATATCATCCATCATCCTCATGAAAGTGGCTGGAGAATTTGTCAAACCAAAGGGCATGACCAACCATTCAAAAATGCCTTCCTTTGACTTGAAGGTGGTTTTCCATACATCTATTTGTTCTATCAGGACCTGGTGGTAGCCAGACTTCAGATCAATCTTATTGAAGTATTTGGCCCCCATGAGTTGATCAAGGAGGTCATCGATTCAGGGAATCAGGTACCAGTTTCTGATTGTGATTTTATTCAGAGCTCAGTAATCAATGCAGAGTCCCCATGTTCCATATTTCTTCTATACCAGCACGATTGGGCTCCCACAAGGTGATGAGATGGGATGTATGTTCCCCTCGTGGAGTAGTTCTATGATCTATCTCTTGATCTCCTCATTCTCTAACAGAGAGTGACGATATACTGGTCCATTGGGCAGCGGTGCGCCAGGGGTCAAATCTATGGGGTGCTTGACCTGGCCGTGTAGAGGTAACCCGATAGGTGAGGAGAAGATATCTGAGTATTCTTCCATGAACTTATCTACTTGCTTTTGTTGTGTGGAGAGGTCATCCACAGAGACCCTGGATGTGGCTGTGATATTTTGCTTATTTTGAGAGTGAATCATGAAGAAGACAAAATTCCCTATCTAAGAGATGACCTTCCTGTGTTGCTTAGCAGAGATCAAGGACATAACACTAGGTGGGACTGCCTTAGGTATCTTGTACAATTTCCTCTTCAAAGTAATAATAACACTACGAGGCCTATACTCATATACAACATGACATTTCCATAAATAAGGTTGGCCCAAAAGAACATCACAAACTTTGAGAGGAGAAAAATCACACAATACCTCATCTTTTAAGGGCTTGATGCCGTACGACAATCGACACTATTGGCTGACGCAGAGATCGCTTCCTTGGCAGAGCCATCCAATGGTGTAGGGTTGTGGGTGCAGTGTTGTTGGTAGGGCCAACCACTTGATGACCTCTACTGAGATGAGGTTCTTCTGGCTACTGCTATCCACGATGAAGTGCAACAGGGTGCCTTTTACCCACATATGTGAATGGAAGAGGCAATCTCCTTCTTCTGGCTCATTTGGTTCACAAGGCTAGAGCTTGGTGGTAGCAACAATGGCACTAGGTTCTACATCAATGATCCATCTTCCCCTTTCTAGTTCTAGCTCAGAGTCTGAACTCGCATCTAATTCAGAGGATTTCACTTCTGCCACTAGTGACTGCTTTGAGCGGCAGTCAACAGTGTTATGCCAAGCGATCTTATGGAAGTCACACCACTTCCCGGTATCTTTCTTTGTCTTTCCAATGTCCTTCTTTGCTTGCGGCTTTGACTGGTTGTCCTGATACTAGACATATTTTCTCTGTCCTTTGTTCAGTGGGTTGGGGCTGCCCTTTCCTAGCTTTTGTTGTGAGGGATTCCCAGGTCCAAATTTCCACGTCTTTTGTTTGAGCTTCTGCTCGATTTTGACGACATATCGGTAGGCCACACCCAAGGATGAGATGTCCAAAAATTACATTTCAGTCTAGATGTATCTATGCAGAGCATCGCGATACTTGAGCACCAGATGTCACTCCGAATATTTGATACCTAGCTTGGTACGCAAGGTATGAAAGATATTCATGAAATCTGGCACTGCTTGGTCTCTTTCTTGCCACAGTGTGGTCCATTTGGTATACAAGTCGTCATAACTTCTGACAGGGTAGTATTTTTCCTTAATATCATCCTCAAAGGAATCCCAGGTGTCCATGATTGTAAATAGTGAGGGTTCCTCTGTTTCATTTTGCTCACAGAAAGTTTCCCACCAATCTTTTATGTGGGGAACGACTTGGAGGAGCGCAAAAGTAATCTTTTCTCTATTTGAAAAGTTATGGAGAGAAAAATACCCTTCTAGTAGATTCAACCACTTGTCTACATCATCTGCATCTATCTGACCTTAAAATATAGTAATATCAAAGTTTATTTGTACCTTGAAGGGGGTGGTGCCTCCACTCGAAGAAGATGCATCACCTGTTGGTAGCCGTCGAAGGATTTGCGCGAAACTATCCATCATCTCATTCCTTTGTTGCATGAGGGATTCCTCAATCAACAGTTTGAAAAGATCTCTTGTCCCATAATCTTTCTTTTCTCCTACCATGAGAGGTCGCTTGGGTGTGCGAGTGATTTTGTCCTCAAGAGAAACAAGCTCGAGACCCAACTCTTTGTACTTTGACCACGTTGGGGACATGCATTAAGACGAAAAGGAGCAGACCGCTATGATACCACTGATTTGGATTTTATGAGAATAAATAAATGACTACATATTATTAACAGGTGCTTAACAAAAAATAACAGAGATACAGTAAAACTAGTTTTCTATTCAATAAGGAAATAAGTTGAAAATGTAAAATGCAGCGGAAACAAGCTTGCTGGAATGGTGGTAGCTTATCTTTGAGAAGAGATGTGACGACATCGCTCATTCACAAGAAGATGATTACAATGAGGGTTTGAAGGCCTTTTTACAATAAACAGGAATGCAAAAAACCCTAAACATCCAAAAACCTAACCCTAGGAGATGAAGCACCAAAAGTCACGTGGGCCCTATTTGGGTAAGTTAGTACATCAACTTTCCGGGGTCATAACTTTTGCATACGATATCCTTTTTAGGCGTTTGATATCCCATTGGAAAGGTATCGTCGAGGAGATTTATTTTGGGGATTCAATCATGCCTTTGACCATCATTGAGAATCTCAATCCCGAAAAACCTTCATTTAGGCCCTCAAAATGGCCCCAGAAGTTAAAAATGCTAAAAATAGTAAATTGCCAAAATTGTCAGAAAACTGTTTTGAGCTAGTTGGAAGAGGTGGGTGGCCACTGATATCCACCTAGATCACTTTACCTTTTTTACATCACCATAATATTCCTTTATGCACTGTGCCAGGGAGCAATCTGAAGTCTTCCTTGGGTAGAATTGCTGAGGGTCTGGTCCCTGCATGTTCAGTCCTGTAATCACGTGGATCAACGCCATATGCATAGTGATGCGCCTATTGAGCCACATATATCCTCCATGGTAGCATGACAAGAGGAGTTTAACACAAGCGTAAACCTCCTGATATCGGCCAAAGTGAGGGATATTAATTACATTCAATATTGTTGACTGTGCGAGCTCTTTAATCCACGACTGGGAGACTATGCGTGACTTCTTCCCATTCGTATTCATTAAATACCTATGGGGCACGAGCACAACATAGTTATTTATTTCACCGAGATTAAATTTGACGTTCTTTAGGGCTAGGATCTGTCCTAACTGGGGTCCAACTATGCATATCCCCTTCAGAATGTACGCAATGATCAACATATACTCAAAATCATGTGGGATGTTGTCGCGGTTAACCGCGCCAGCCAAAGGTAGTATGTAATCTGGCAAGACCAACGGGATCTGCTTCACATTAGCCAGATCTTCACAGTGCTTATTTTTCTTCTTAGTGGCATGAATATAATGAATTCCAGTCAAGGGGGATGCTTGTATTCCCCCAATCGACAACAACTGTATTCCTACATACATAACTCTCTGAGCCATGATCTGCAAAAGAATCTCCTCCATAGACTTCTCTAATGCGCTAGGTTTGACCAACATTCAAACTTGTAACCAAATAGATCGGGTAGGTGAACAAACTAGCAGGTTAATCTAATGGATGGTGAGGTCTAGAAATCACAATGCGATATACAATCGATTCTCTATTAGGTTGGATAATCACAGGTGGAGAAAAGTGGCCACGAAGCAGCATCCGATGGGTTAAAAAATAAAGCGTCATAATGGATTCCTCCAATGGGTAGGAATGCATCCATCAATGCAAATTTGTCTGTTAGGGCGTGGTCTCAATGGTCCATTCTCTCATAAATGCATTTTCTAGCCGTTCCGGGGTGTCATTCTAATGGCCAGGGTTCCTCCAACAATCATATAACTTTGCTGTGGCGAAGTCCCATTCTTCATGGTTCTGCGCCGACGAGCTTCAAGTTATGTAGATCTACTTCCTGCAAAGTCTTCCTTCTGTTCTCTGTAGCTTTCTGTAGTTTTTCTAGCTTAGCTTTCTTCTTATTAAGCTTCCTGGCATTCTTTCCTGTAATTTGAGATTCTCTAATAATTTCTAGAATCCTCTTCCCATTTTTATTCTTATTCTCTCCTGGTGAAAGGACTTTGCACTGTTGATGTGCTCTTACAAATTTCGAGGTTAATTTCCCTTCTCTTACTATTTTTGGGGTGGCTGTACTTCTTTCCTATAGGGAAAGGTTCTTCAATCCTTCCTGTGTTCTTTCAACTTTGACAACTAATTCTCTTTCCCTCTGTTGCTTTGACTTATCCTCTTGTTCTTCTATTAGTCGCTCTATTTTTCTGGTTATGGAGTCCCTTAGTTCTTGCTTTTTCTATTCTATAGCTTCCTCCTCTTCTTTCCTTCTGATATGATCCTTCTCAATCCAAGTCTTTCCTAATAAAAGTGGAAAAGGAGCGTTGTTCTCAACAAATTTAATGACTTCAAATTCTTCTTTAGTCGATGCTTCATGAGCAATCATAGGTATACTAGTAACTCTTCCACATAGGGTTATCATCTTTCCTTTAAAGAAACCTATCCTTCCCAATGAAGGTATCATAGCAGGTCTTCCCAAAATTTCCCAAGTGCTTTCTGGCATAATATTCACGCATGTTTTGTCATCCAATACACAACCTATGTCGAAGTCTTCTATTCTTGTAACTACGCGCTGTTTTTATTTCAGGATCTCCTGTAAACTGATGTCTGTGTGATCATCCATTACTTATTTTAATTGTACTAACACAGTCTCTGAATCTTTCTCTTTATGATTCCCCAACATGCTCTTAGCCTCTTGAATTTCTTCAGAGTTTTCTTGTCTTGTGTTCAGCTTTTCAACTTTAGCAATCATTCTTGGACAATCCTCAACCTCATGACCAATAACTTTACAATAAAGACAAATAGGACTTGTACCAGGGAATTACTTAGCAAGATGTCCCGGTCTTCTGCAATTATAACATAGTGTCAATCCTCTCTTTCTTTTAAATGATCCCCAACCTCTCCTGTACTATGCACTGGGATCACAGTGCTGGACCTGCAATCTACAAAAATTCTTTCTAGTTTCCTGCATCCACTTATTAGTCCAAAAATTCTTTCTATGCATAGGAATAAGACATCTTTCTCTATTTACATAAAATTTATTTATATCAACTCTTTCTTCTAACTATGCCCTAGCTTTTAGACTAGGATAAAATCTATCAAACATATCTAGATTCATGTTTTCGAAGAAAAAATTTCCACTTATCTTACGCTTACCAGAGCACAAATATTTAAGATCTTACCTCTTTTCTTTAGATCAGGTCTCTTTCTTAGCATAGAGCTTCACAAGTAAATTAGAATACTGCATACTACAACAACATATCTACGCATAAAGCTTTCTTTTTTTCTTCAGTTCCCAACAATCATAGTTTCAGGTCCCGACAATGGAACCATTTGTTGGCATAGGGGTAGACCCAGGGTTCAACACTTCAACAACGCACCAACAAAACCCTAACTACCGACCCTTTGGCAACACCTATGAAGTAGATGAAGTCTCACCCGAGGTAGAGGTAGGGGGGGTTGTAGGACTCAGGTGTGTACAACCAAGTTGGGACACAGATATGTGATTACAACTCTTAGCAGAGCACTTAGCCAACCATATGCATTAGTTCATGAGTCTCATTCACATCGTAGATTAAACCCTTATTACAGATCATTGCAGTAATAATAAAGTTCCAGCACTTTCAATCACTTAGCACCTAGAATTATCTCGGATCTAACATTCATTTATCTTTAATACCATTAAGCACTAAGAAACAATCATCAGATGCATTCATCATACATTATATCAACAACACTAAGCAAATAAACAACATAATCCACATCGCACAAAGCACATCAAGACACAAGATATATGTGGTTCACCCCAGTGTGGGGTTATGTCCACCAACTTCTTCTTCTTCTTCTTTATTAGTCTTCAATCTTCTTACATTCAGTCGCTCCTGTGCACAAAGCCATAGAGCCAAACTCCGTAGAGGACATGAGATCTACGCGTTGTGTGCCAGATCCTCCTTCCCAAAATCAGGTCAGGGCACAGAGCTTCACTCTACACAGTCTATTTGCACAAAGCAACTTACAACCTGTTGCACTAAGCCAACATTAACACTTACAACATATTGTGCACATAGCCCACCAACCTATTACTTCTGCTTCTTACATCGTTTAGCTACTTATTTATACATTTACAAAAAGGCCTAAACATGGGTAAACCCATGGGCCAAAATCCCATAACCCGTTACATAAACCCTAGTAAACCCTTTTGCTAGGTCCACAAGCCCGCAAAATGAGTGAGATCTCGCGATCTCAGCTCCACTTGGGTGCTCCATCTTTAACCAGCCTGTCGAAGTCCCAAAAGTGGTCAAACACGACCGATGTTTCCTCAAAACTTGTTCAAGGGCCAACAATATGCAATTTTTTTCTTTCTCGGTTTATCTAACTTATCTTACTTTCTTCCATACACATCTCCAATGTTCTTTATTCGTTGTTTCAAAAAATCACAAACTCTCAGCTACATATCATTATAATTCTCCTTCCACAAGTCTGCCCATAAATTTCGATACTTAGTCATTTCTCCATCTTCGCGGACTTGTAGACATACCACTCTTTACCTCTCCTTCATAAGTCCGTCCAAAAGTCTCAATAGTTAGTCATTTCTCCATCTTCGTGGATTTGCGGATGTACAACTCTTTACCTCTTCTTTATAAGTCCGTCTGAAATTCTCAACACTTAGTCATTTCTCCATCTCCATGGACTTGCGGACGTGCAACTCTTTACCTCTTCTTCATAAGTTCGTCCAAAAGTCTCAACACTTAATAATTTATCCATCTTTGCGAACTTGCGGACCCGTGGACTCGCGAAGGTAATATCCTACGATTCTAGCTTTCATGAGTTTGAAAGGTCTCAACACTTAGTCATTTTTCCCTTTGCGGACTTGTGGACTCGTGGAGGTAATGTTCTTTGATACTAGTTTTCATGAATCTGAAAGGTCTCAACACTTAGTCGTTTTTCCCTTCAAAGACTTGCGTATTCACGGACTCACATAGGTAATAATCTATGATACTAGATTTCATGAGTCCGAAAGGTCTCAACACTTAGCCATTTTTCTCATCTTCATGGACTCTCAGACTCTTGGACTCGCGGAGGTAAGATCCCACGACTTTCAATTTTATGAGTTCGTGGAGTCTTGGTACTTAGCCATTTTTCCATATTCTACCATTGCATGGCATGACACGTAGGGTGACACTGGGTACACATATCGCTTCATACGTGGCATTTCTTAGGGTGACATGTGGCCTTCTTCCATTAGGATATGGGGTACTCACATAGGATCTCCTTCTCGTGGGTCCGACGACTCAATTTCGATGGCACTTGACTCATGTGGTGATTCGACAAGGAATCTCCCTTTCCCTTTTCATCAATTAGCACGTGCCCTCTTGGGACACAGTGGCGATATTAGTCGGCAAGATACATCATGATGATGTCAACCTTTTTCCTTGGTCCTGTTTCAACGAGATTCACCAAGATCTACAACAGAATTTTTCATCGTGGCCTCATCCCAATGGATGGTATAGGTTGTTCCTTGACGTTTAAGGTCATTTTGACCAGGAGGCTTCGATCATGCTAATCTCCATGGACCCTACGGTCCTAGATCTTCCATGATCACTCCCGATGAATCAACAACCCTTGTTGATTTTAGAGTATGGCTTTGTGTTCAGTGTCAATGAAGGGTCATGATCTTTCCCTTCAACCCATTTGATGATTGAGGTTGCATCTCAACCAAGTCTTGATAAAGGGCCTGAATTGATTCATCGTGCCAAATCCACGACCATGATTTTTTTGAAATGAATTAGGGCTTCTCCTCTGGCTTAACAGTCCATGCCTGAACTTAGCCATTTTGTGGATATCTTTCTTCGAGTCCTTCTCAAGTCTTATCGAGACTCGGGAACGCTCGCTCTTGACCAAGGTACTCCATGGTTTTCCTCAGGGTTTCTTTACAGTACCCTATTCTTTGAAAGACTAGTTGGGCTCGGGCATTCCGACACTGTCGCACACAGAGAACGTACACAAGGGTATATATCTATGCATATGCATGAGAGTAAATGCATATGCCATAGGATTACAAGGATTCATGTAGTTAGTAGGGATGCTTATCCCCTCAGGTTAGTACATAAACCTTAGATTATACGTGTGCATAACATTCATAAAGATTTGTATCCTTTCCAATATACCAGACACACAACTTTAATCACAACTTACGTTCATAAATAATTCTCACAACACATGAAGTGTTCATAAGAAAGAATGTAAAACTCTTCACGTAATTAAACATTATGCGTGATTTATGGTATCTCCATAATATACAACTTGATTTACATACCAAATAGTTACATCTAAATATTATTCCATTCATTTAGCCATACACACATTCATATCAATACACAGAGGTAGATTATACACTTATCTATAGAAGATTGAGATATGTTGAGTACTGTTGTAGGGAGGACTTCTCTCCACCCAACCATAGGCAAGGTTGCGTTCAACTCCGCTGCAACTAGCCACCCCCAAGCCAAGAGATGATGCCATGAGAGGAGTTCAACAAGATGTTCTTTGGTGCCCCATTTTTTCCCTTGCCCTCCCCCTTTTCTTCTCGTCTTAATCCCTTAGGACCTCATGGATCATGCCCGAAACCTCCTGAAGGTACTTTTCCATTCATTCTTAATTCCTTCAAGAACTATTCCAACTACTATCTTGGTTGATAGTCAGTTTCCAGGGTTGAGGGTAGCTCAAATCCATATCCTTTCATTACACATGGTATTGCCTAGCAGATTCATTCAAAATAGTGATGGCCTCCCTCTCGCCCACTCCTCTCATGACATCATTACCTATGAAGGCCATACCTTCAATAATAACTCAACATTCTCTTATTTTATTAAAAAAATAAAACATGTTTAGACATATATATATTTCAAAATCTATCAAGGTCCATTGTTTATCCCTGATCACCCACGTTTGGCTTATTGTTTTGCCATAATAACACTTATAATTATAGACTAGGGGAAACATGGGTGTTACAATCCCCTCCCCCTTAAATAAACACCACCCTCAATGTTCTATTTAACACAAAAAATCCATATTCAACAATGAACAAAAAAGGTTATGCATGTTTCATGGCATCCTCCATTTCCCAAGTCGCTTCATTGGGACCAAAGTGTTTCCATTGCACCTTGACCTGAGCAATGTTTCTATTCCAAAGAGATATCTCTCTCCTGTTTAGGATACATTACGGCTCTGGTTAGAACTCTCCCTCTGGATCCACTTGTACCATAGACCAATCAATTATGTGAGTAACATCATGTATATATCTCTTTAACAAGGAAACATGGAACACATTATGTGCATTCATTGTGGGAGGTAAGGCCATTTTATAGGCTACAGGTCCCATTCTATTTAGAATTTCAAAAGGGCCACAAAATCTGGGCAATAACTTAGCACACACTCCCATTCTTAATGAGATTCTCCTTGGTTTGATTCAGAGATATACATGATCTCCCATTTTAAATTCTTTATGAATTCTTTTGGTATTTGCATAACTCTTTTATCAGTCTTGGGCCACCTTCATATTTATCTTTATCTAGGTCATTTGTTATTCTAGTTCCATTAACATTTCAGGTCCAAGGGTAACCCTATCTACTGGATTATTCTAGCTGATTGGGATATTGCATTGTCTTCCACAGAGGGCCTCAAAAGGGGCCATTTTCAAGGATTCTCGGTATCCATTATTGTAGGATTTTTTTTCCAGAGGTAGATACTCTTCCCATTTCCTGGGTTGATGCATTACATGCATCCTTAACATGTCTTCTAATATTCAGTTCACCCTCTTCGTTTGTCCATCGGTTTGAGGGTGGTAGTCCATACTAAACAACAATTGTGTTAAGTAGCAAAGATATATGAATACATTAACCACACAATATATATGGAACAATATAGAAAAACCACTCTTATTATAAGAAAACCCTTGAGGTAGGGAAACACCACACAATGGATCCTCTCCTGTTCAGTTGCCTCTTTGAGGGGGAATCCTCCTATTGAGATACCACTCCAAATACAATACTTACCAACTTATCTCATTACATTTCTTGGACCCCTTTATATAGTGCTACCACCCACCTATGAACATTCTAGAGGAGGAACCTTCTAGAAGTGGAACCTTTTAAGAAGTCCTCTTACATTTATTATATCTAATTACCATAGTGGGACTTATTTAATACTATAGTGGACCTATTCCACTTTACATTGAATGGCCTCCACTATTATCACTATGGGCC
>ML823842.1:63955-83669 GCA_009831015.1 Picea engelmannii
ATCACATCAACAACCTGTTCATCCATGCTAATGTATTGGAGCTTCAAGGCTCCTCTTTGTACCATGTCGTGGATGAAATGATAGCGGATCTCTATGTGCTTCGACCTGTAGTGGAACACAGGATTCTCTGTCATTTTAATATACCTTTGATTGTCACATAGAATCACGGTTGCTCTCATCTCCAAATCAAATAGGCCTATCAGCAACTTTCGAAGCCATATAGCTTCGCAGCTAGTAGAACATGCAGTAATGTACTCTGCTTCCACTGTGCTGAGAGCAATACTGGATTGCTTCCTACTCTGCCACAAGATCATAGTTGATCCCAAACTGAAACAGCATCCGGAAGTGATTTTTCTGTCAACAATGCTTCCTACCCAATCTGCATCAGTATATCCACTCAGAGTGAAGTCATGATCTCCATCATAACTGATACCATAATCCATTGTACCCTTAAGGTACCTCATCACATGTTTTGCAGCCACTAAATGAACACATCTAGGCTCCACCAGAAACTGACTCAAGGTGTTCACTGCAAAACAGATGTCTGGTCTGGTGTTTGTCAGGTACATCAGGGATCCAATAATTTGTCTGTACAGAGTGGCATCTATCAAATCTGACGAAGTATTGACCAGTAGCTTCATCTTTGCTTCCATGGGTGTATTCATGGACTTGCATTCGAGCATGTCGAATCTCTTCAGGATTTCGACCGTGTACTTCCCCTGGTTAAGGAAGATTCTTTCCGGACTCTGCCATACCTCAAGACCTAAGAAGTAATGCATTAGGCCAAGGTCTTTCATTTCAAATTTAGCAGCAAGTCTTTGTTTACATTCGGCGATGAGCTTTTCTTCTCTAGTTAAGAATAAGTCATCCATATACAGTAATAGTATTATCGGTTCATTATCCATAATCTTGAAGTAGAGATTTGAATCTAGTTTACTCTTGGTAAAGCCCAAGCTCATCAAGAAACTGTCTATATGGTAAAGCCCAAGCCATACCAAGCTCTTCCTACAGCCATACCAAATATTTGATATACATCATGGCTCTGAAATGTAGTGCTATGTTGAATCTTCTAAATTTAATGTGCATTAGTTTTTTATTCCTGTGTGTTTTTACATTCTTTTATTGCAATTATCCATACAAATTGTGACAAGGACTAACAAGATGTGATAATATTTAGGAACTCAATTATTAATCTACCCATTCCATGTACCTTCCATTACCATTTTTTAATAATTTAAAGCTCGCCATTAAGGAAAGAACAATAAAAATAAAAAAATAAAAAATAAAAAACATGTTCTAATATCAAAGTATTTCAAATAATTGTGGTACTCAAATTGACTAGATGATCAAGATGTAATAATTTAAAATACACATAGTTCCACCTACTCATTGTGAAATTTGTCTAGGTATATTAATAATTTCTAAATAAAGTCACAAATATATGAATAATAGGTAGGTTTTAATTAAAGAATTTTGATTTCCTGTCCTCTGACTCACAGTTAGCTATTGTGGGTCATTCTTCATAGGGGTGGCAAGAAGTTAAAAATAAAAAGGGGAAAAGGGAAAGATCAAGGATTATTTTATAAAGTGCAAGAAATGAAATGTACATTATTAATGAAATTTTAATCTTATAAGTGTAGTGTCCACATGTACTTGTTTTTATTTGTATTGTGCCTTCAACTCCTAGAGAGTGTGATTTTCATTCTAAAATGGAATAAAAATCCTGATTGTTTTTCTTGGAAAAAAAAGCAAGCTTTAATTTAAAATGGTTTTCCTAGTAAGACCATATCATCTAATGAACTTGGCTTATTTTTTTAGTGTTCATTGCTTTGTTATTTTTTGACTGTTTTGATAATTTGTTTTAATGAGTTCACTGAATTTTCTCTACCCTCTCATTTAACTAAAATTTTCTTCCAAGAAATGTTGTTAAGTTTTCCCCTTATTGATGTCCTGCAAACTACAACTCGATATTTTACTTCCAAAACCTTCAAGAACAATATTCATACCCAAGTACATGAAGTGCTCTAAAGACATAACCAAATTCTAAATTAATTGATAGGATAACTCACTTCTTAACATTGTAAATTTACTTTCACCATGTATACAAATTTTAGTGGATTCATTGATTTCTCTATTGTTTTCTATATAATGATTTTTCCACTACTTTCTTCATAACTCTCTCATGTTTTGACTTGTTTATTTAATTTTTTTTTAGTATTTAATAATTTATTAATATATTATATTATGTTTAAATTATATGAAATATGAAAATCTTATAATTTTTAATTCATCCATTTGTATTTAAGTGAAAATTCATTTTTTTAATGGTGGATAAATTTAAATTAAAAATAATTGATTTAAAAAAAAATTAATTAAAAATAATAATAATAATAATAGAAATATACACCAAGAAAATCAAATAATCAAACAACTATATAGATAAAATATATAATGATTTGAAATAAAAGTGGAGTATGAAAAAGATTAAGACTTTGAAATCTCAGATTTGCACTAAAAAAAATTAATTTAAATAATTTAAACATTGAGGTACACGATGTAGAAAGCCAACAAATAATTCCATTTGAAGTGTGAAGACCATGGCCACCATTTTAGAAGGTTTGCCATATATGATGGATCAACTTATAAAGAGCAACATTGGTTTACTTGCACGTATATTTAAATAATGAAAGAACATCGATTTATTGGTTAGTAATTGTGAGCAAAGGCCTTGAAATCATTTGGAGCTTAGATGGGCACCATAAGAAACAAATGCCTTTTATTGGTAGGGTTGGAGCTTGGATCATTGTTATTGACTCTTTTTAATTGTGGTAGGGTTGGAGGGGTTGGAGCTTGGATCATTGTTATTGATTATTTTTTAAATGTGGTAGGATTGGAGGGGTTGGAGCTTGATCATTGTTATTGATTTTTTTTTTTTTATTGTGGTAGGTGAAGGGATCTAAATGAATTTATGGAGAAATGCTTAAGTGTTGTTTTATGTTATATGTGTTAATTATATTTAACTTTAAAAATGGTTTAATAAACGAAACACGTGTTTCTATTTTGATTATTATTATAATTATTTTATTTAAGTCATTGAAACGACGAAAACAATCGCATCTATCAAATAAAGAAATGGAAGTTGGTCAACACTATGGCAAGAAGGATTGGCATATGCTCTCAAGAATTATCTATGATTGAAAGGTTCATGCGCATCTTCCATGTTCCACTAGTACAAAATGACAAATTTGTGACTAGAAAAAACAACTAAAACATGTATATAAACAACTATTTTTGGGGAGGCAACCACTAGTGTTATATTTGTAGTCCTTTATAGCACAATTAAATTTTAGTCATATTTAAATTAGTTATTCATTGATCGATCTGATTCATCAACTTGTAGTATATTTACTAATTTAATTTGTCATTAATTGTTATCAACTTGTAGTATATTTACTAATTTAATTAGTCATTGATTGTCATCAATTGGTAGTATATTTCTAGCCTAATGAGTCATTAATTGTTGTTAATTTGTAGTATATTTGCTAGTTTAATGAGTCATTAAATATGAACATGTGTTTCCTCTTAGGAGGTTACAGGTTCGAATCCAAAGGGGGGTAGGGCATGTATACCTCTATAAACTTTACCAGTCAAATCACTGCGCGGAGGGGGTCCCTTGTCCCACAAACAAGGGTTCTCATACACCAATTTGGTGGCTGGCTTGGTCGTGACCTTAAAATCAGATTATTATTATTATTTTATTTTCTAGTTTAATGAGTCATTGATTGTCATCAATTTGTAGTATATTTACAAACGTAGTGAGTCATTAATTGTCATCAATTTCTAGTATGTTTACAAGCTTAATGAGTCATTAATTGTCATCAATTTGTAGTATATTTACAAACATAATGAGTCATTAATTGTCATCAATTTCTAGTATGTTTACTAGCTTAATGAGTCATTAATTGTGGTTGATTTGCAATACATTTACTAATTTAATGTGTCATTAATTATTGTCTTTTTGTAATTTCATTATTCTTCAGTATAAATTTCTATAATGTGAATAATTTATTAAATGTCATGAATTTATATAATTTCATTTTACAATTATTGGAGTTGATCCAATATCAATAAAACAAACATATCAAATTATGTTCTTAAACAATAAATAAAAATGTCATATATGTGAATGTGAATGGTATGAGTTAGAAGAGATTAAATTATATGCATGTAAACTTCTTGCATTAAATAATACTATACATAAAATCAACTAAGTCTCACATGTGTGAGTCAATGGAAAAAGATGAAATATATATAAACTTATAAATTTGCATTAATTAACATTACTATACATAAAATCAAGTATAAATATATATAATTTGAATAGAAAAAAATAAAAATAAATAATATATATATATATAACGTTGGATAAACGTTCCATCTTTTGAGGTTTTTGGTTGAAATCTGGTGATGTAAATTTGGACAAAATCACTATTTTATGTTGTTTAAATTGCATTTCTAAATGCATAAATAGATTCAGCGTGCTGAAAAACCCTGAAGCACTCGGATTATATAAACTTAGCCACTCAGATCCAACCATTCATCACCATATTTCGAGCAAAATCAAACAAAACAAGTTATTGAAAAACAGCCAAAAATTAAAATGTTTATACTATATATATGATAACCATTTGGAGGCAATAAATCATTTCTTCCATAATGCCTCTAGAGACAAAGCCCCATAACGTGACAATAAATCAGATGCTTGTAATGGAACTATTAAATTTAGTTTGGTGTTACAAATAAGAAAACAATTTTCATGAATCATATAGAGATTGGGATTTGAGTTAACCCAATTCTTAGATTTTTAAATATATAATTGACTTAGATATAAAATTGATTGTATCAACTAAAGGTAACCTTCAACTAACAACCCAACAAAACTACATGTAGTTATAAAGGTGTTGGTGAGGCAACGCAGTTTTTGAAAAACAAATAAGGTTTGCTTGGAAATTGACAACTCTCTCAACTCTCTCTTTAGAGTTGTCACACAGGTGTACAATTGTAATAGGATCAACATTGATGCACATTAAACCATATAAAGCAAGTGTCATATTTATCTCTCATGGCTATCATATAAATCAAGTGTCATCTTTATTTCTCATGCCTATCATATACTGCCAATGTGAAGATTGTTCCTCTAGGTGTCCACCAAATTTACATTACATGAAGCTATGCACTCCCTTCAAAAGAAACAAAACCCCGAAGATGAACTGCTTTAATTTATGTAAATGTGTTCTCTTTCAAAACAAAACAAGAATGGAAATGTAGGTTGGAACAAGTCATGACTTGAGTATATGTGTCTACATTTCCTTAAATAACTTGTAAGCATTGTTTCCTACATATTTGATGGAATGTTTGTTTAGTTGGGCATAAGTCCATCCTTTATCATTTATGAGTAGGAACACTAGCATCCAATCAATCTCCAATAAAGCATTTGGTTTGCTAGTCCATCCTATGCTACTCAAATATAAAGGAACCTAGAAACATAATTATAATACATATTATATATGTTTCTTTATATAGCGATAAACCTCAATAGCGTAGGTAAGGTTTCTTTAAAAAGAATCATAGTATGATATTAACATCTTGATTTTGACATAGGGAAATGAATCACACTAATATTGATGGGATATGAAATGGCTCTAAGAATGATGGGCATGTATGGTTATGTAGGGTTGTGTTGTTGCTTGATCTAAAATGGATTTGAATTGACAAATAGGTGTAAGACTCAATACTTACAATGAAAGTCAACAATTAATGAAGGTTAGCAAACATTGAAACCAATGTGAATGTACATGTTGAATGAGACAAAATGAAATGAGAAGGGAAAATGTGATAACTAAAATATTAAAAAAAAAAATGAATAGGAGAGAAGGTTGAGGAATGGGAAGTGAAGTGTCATGGTTGTTGGTCTTCCATTACTCCCCATCTCTCCTTGTTTCATCCTCCATTCTCATTCTCAATGGGTATTTTGGCCAAGGAGAAGAGGATGCACCAAGATCATTAGTTTCATTGTAACCAGAGATTTCCAAAATGAAGAAACTAAACACCACTGAAAGTTGATTTTCCGATTTGGGTTTCTAGGGTAAAATTTTATCTATTCACTGTGGTTGATTGATGTGTTTATTGTTGTGAGAATATTTCACATCTGTTGATGTTGCTCTTGTTAATGTTAATTTGATGTTTGGTTATGTTATGCTATGAGAGATCACTATGTAAATAAAGAACCCCAACAACTTCATAATGTCCACCATCCAATTCCCTTTGAAATCTGAGATCGTCGAATGTGAAAATTCATCTATTGGAAATATTCAAGAAGTTGTTAAATCTATGTTTTCATAGTTGTTAGTGTATTTCTCTCACCTAGAGGACGTTCTCTCTCCTTGAGTTGATTTTCTCATTACCTAGGCCATTTTCTCTTTGCCTAGGCCATTTTCTCTTTGCCTAGGGAAAATTTACATCCCCATGGGTGTTTTACTTCATGCTTGGGCAAGTTCACACCCCCCTCAACATTTTACTTCATGTCTGGGTCGAATTCTTACATGCCTAAGTGTTTTTAAACATTGCTCGGTGGATTTATCCTTGCCTGGGTCGAGGTCTTACATGCTTGGGCGTTTTTAGACATTGTTGGGCAAATTTCTCCTTTCCTGAGTCCAATTCTTACATGCCTAGGAATTATTAGACATTGTTGGGTAGATTTCATACTTACCTGAGTCAATTCGATTTGCTAAGTCAAATTCTTTCCTCCATGAACCCTCACTCAATTGTTGAGCATTTAAATTATGTGTTTGGTCGAATAATTAATTGATGGGTTGAATTATTATTTGCTCGATGATTCTTTTAGATGCATTGGGTTGTGATATTAGTGGAAACCATAAATTAAACCATGGTTCTTCATTCCCGTAGATTTGGCATCTTGTGGTTGAATATGTTGGGTTTCTTATGGTTCAAATATTGTGGCATTATTTGGAATTGTATTTCCCCATGCTCTTATAAATTAAATCACCAGTGCTTTCATTATTTGTGTTTCAATTCTAATTAGAGTTGGTTATAAGCACATATTCAATATTCCCATTTCCTTTGGATGAGTCAAGAATCCATTTAAGACAGCTACATAGAGTAGACTAATCATTCCATTAGTCATTGGAGCATACACGTACAAATTACATATCCATAGTACTAAGTTTCACACACTAGAGAATAGGATATACAGAGAGTTGGAAGGTGTTCTGGTTGGATAGTGGTGGCATTCAAACAAGTGTTGGATGTAGTTTCTTAAACTCATAGAGAGACAACATCTTAGTAATTTTCTGGCATTCAAACAAGTGTTGGGTGTAGTTTCTTAAACTCATAGAGAGACAACATCTTATTAATTGTCTTGGAACTACAAAAACAAGCTTTGAAGCCAACAAACATTCTATCTTCACATGCATGTTGAGGGATATAGCGCAGAGGGGTTCACAGTGGTTGTTGCATACATGTTTCACCCAAGAGAAGGACTTGAAGCCATCAAAAGAGCAAGGGATACACTTGTTGGACATGGTGTTATTGTTGATGAATGTAGCTATGTGAGACATTCTCCAACTTACAAACTTGTGAGGTGTGGATCATTGCAACTATGTGAATCCTTTCTCTCAGCTTACAAACCTGAGAGAAAGCCCCTAAAGAAGGGTATGTGGTTCCTTCCTGATACAGAGCTAGGAACGTAGAGATGACCTCCTCCATTCAGAGAGTGAGAAGAACTCCAGATGATTATCCAGTGGGAAAGGCGATCTAATGAGTTGGACATGCCTCTGGCTGAGCACAAGGTAAACGTGTGAAATCCCAAAGTGTTGGGTGCATCATCATGTGAACATAAATGAAGATGATGTGTTAGCCTCCTATGAGCAGCAGAGTTGATGAGAAAACTCCAGATGATTCTCGTGTTTGAGGCAGTGGGAAAGAATATCTATAGAGTGGATGTGCATGTGGATGAGCATAGGTGAACGTGTGTAGATTTGTTTCTTCTGTGTAATGCAGTGAGCCAGAGCTATGACATCCCTATGGGTGTTCCCCTAGTGGATGAGCACTAGTGGGTGTATCAGATCCTTTGTTATATGTTGTTCAAGAGTCAGACCTACCTGTAACCCTAATTGTTATGTAAAGGGTACAGGTCGGCCCCACCTTAATGTGATTAATAATAAATGTAAAAGATAATTAATATTGTTAATATTAATTATAATAATAATAATAATAATAATAAATTATATAGTGACTTAGAGAGGTCGGCCCTGTTGAGCCAATAGATTCCTTTGTTGATTGGACAAGTCCAATATAAGTAAGGGATGATTCCCCATTGTGGAATCATATCTTTCTTGTGTGTTTTGGAAATTACAGCAAATACATCTACTTGGTAAAAGGTGTGCACCTCTCTTGGGCGCTATTCTTCTAGGGCTTAAGCACCCTCTTGTGTGCTAGGTATTTCTTGGTGGTGAAGGTATTTCTCTTGAATATTATAGCAAAGGATTTGGTTGGGTTTTCTTCCCTTGTTGAGAAGTTTTTCCCAAGATACTTCTTGTGTTCTTGTGTGTGGTGTTTCTTCTTGTGATCTTGGTTGTTGCAACATTATTGTTTATGGTTAAGTGAAATGATAAAATGGAATTAATTTCATGATTAACCTAGCTTATTAAAAATCAACATGGTATCAGAGCATAGGTATTGAAGAACCCATTGCACAAGCTACAAACCTTTATCATCATATCTCTCCTCTTCTGCAAAACCGTACGGCCCTCCTAGGGTTTCCAGAAAAATCCGTACGGCCTCCTTCTCAGTGGTGATTCATCCCTTAATGCTTGGAATTTGGGGATACTTTTGGCATAAAAGAGTACAGCCTCTTCCAACTCATCTCCAAATACTCTCAGAGTAACATTCTGAGCATTTTGAATTGTTGGCCCTATGGTTTCGCTAATTTTTGTAGAAATTTTTGAATTAGGGTTTCTGCAAACTCATTGAAGGAGCTCTTCATCTCACCAATTTTCTCCTATCTCTCAAAGGCTTATTGTTGGTAGTCATAAGTCCAATAAAACCTAAAACTGCTAACCTAGCCTAGCCATTAGGTTTTCTAACCTAGTTGACAAAGGGTTGTGAAGAATCTAAAATTATGATGAACAAAACTATGATGGAAGATAAGATTGATGGATTGAGCAACTTCAAAGTTCTTGAAAGACAAAACTTCAGAGGAAGAATTATTGTGGGTAATACAAAAGGGTTTACCAAAGACAGCTATCAATGAATGGAAGGAAGATGATGCCAAGACAAGGAAGCCAATCACCTACTCAAGCCCTTACTTTGAAGGGACAACTTCAAAATAAACAAAGATGACAAAAGGTGACACCATGGCAATATTCTTCATAAATATCTCAAATGATAGAGATCATTCAAGAGCCATTGGAGAAATCATATCAACATTCCCAAGTATTCACTTGTATATATTATTTGTATCATTGTCATGAGTGAAATTGCAAGAGGAAGGAACCTTTAATGAAGTCATGGATCTAGAGGGATCTCAGTGCATTCATAGAAACAACACACTCAAAGTAAAGACTTCGGGTTTGATTGTTGTAATTGTCATTCCTCTAACCTATATTTCTAAAAGTTTTCTACATTACAAGTAGGTGTTGTAGTTGTGACAATATTCCTTAAAATGTTTTGATTCTAGAGATATACTCATTATTCTCCTTTAGGATATATTCTTGGGTTGGTTCTTTTTGTTTTCTTGTTCCAAATAGGTTAACAAGAAAAGAATATGCTTATCCTTTAGAAGGATTCACTTGACTCAGAAGGAGCCAAAAGCATTTGAGAAAGAAGAAGAAAAGAACCATCATTGAGACAACCAATGCTACAAAGCATGATCAGAATCTTTATAGGATTCCATGGGAAGAAGCATGCATGACACGGTACATGTGCAGAACAAGAGTCTTCACCGGACTTTGAAAAACATAACTCCCGAAGAAGTCTTCACTGAAATGAAGCCTGAGATTGAAAACTTCAGTTTATTTGGGTGCCCAATGTATTTGCATGTACCCAAGAAGAAGAATTCCAAGATAAATCCTTTAGGAAGAAAGGATACACTGAATCTTCAAAGACATCCCTGGTCAGAGACAGATTGAGACAAGCAGAGACGTTTCCCTTGAAGAAGAGACAATTTTTCAAAGACCCATAGAATCTCAGATGGAGATTGACAGTGAGACAATACCTTCTCCCCCTTCAGCAATTTAGAGGGAGACAAACATTACTCCAGGTTATCCAGTTTCTCCAGTTGATATGTTCAGAGATATTGCAGTAGGACATAAAATGCCTAACTAGACTCACTCTGCAAGAGGCAGAGAAACATACAAGCCTTTCAAGGCACATTCCGAGAAATCAAAAGAGATTTTTGATCTATCCTTTAGTCATGAGCCACTTCATTGATTTTGAGACTCCTTGTCTTATATAAGCAACAAGAGAACCGATATGAAAAAATTCCATAACAAAAGAATATCAGTATATCTTAAAATAATGATACATAAGATACTATTCAGGAACCATAAAGGGAAGTCTGTGGTAAATCATGTAGTTGATGAAAGTGTCAAGAAATACAAAATGAGATCTATAGCCAGAGGTTTCTCACAAACAGAGGGAGTTTTCTATGATGAGACACTTGATCCAACGAACTAGATACACTTCCATCCATGAGTTGGAAACTATATCAGATGGATAGATTCTTGATAAGTTTGGATCTCAACAAGACTGTTGTTGATCCAAACCTATATCATTATAGTGTTGGTGATGAGAGCCTAATCCTGATGACTTATTTAGAAAGCATTGTTGTTACAAGTAATCCTTGATTCCTGAATTCGAGATGAAGAATCTAAGTATGATGCACTACTTCTTGGGACAAGAAGTATGACAAATGACCGATAAGATTTTCCTAAGTCAAGGAAAATATACAATGAAAAAAATTAAAGAAGTTCAAAATGACAGAATGAAAAATCCACCATGATGGATTGATGATGATTCAAATGAGACTGATCCACAGCTGATTGGATCACTAATGTATCTGTTGAACACCAGACTTGATTCATGCCATGCAGTGAAAGTTCCTAGTCATTTCATGAGTCAACCGAGACAGACTCACTAGACAACAACAAAACATGTATTGAGATATATACGAGGCACAGTTGGATATGGCCTAAGATATGCCTCCAGGATAAACTTGAGTTTGCAGGATATGTCAATTCAGATTGAGCAGAAAGTACAATGAACTGGAAAAGCAAATCTGACTAATGTTCTATCGTGAAGTTTTCCATGGTTTCCTAATGTAGCAGGAAACAAATCTTTGTAGCCTTGAGTACCACAGAGGCGGAGTATATAAGCATTGAGTGTGTGAAACAATGTGACTTCACAAGCTTCTGACAAATTTACTTGACCATGAGATGGATCCTATAATGATGACCAAGAACCATAAGTAAAGATCCTTGAAAACCCAATGTTTCCTGATGGATCAAAATACGATGAGATGAAATAGCCTTATTTCAGAGATATGATGCAGAGGAAAACCGTACACATGTAGTACCTTCCTACACATGAACAGATTTCATATATCTTCACCAAATTAACTTCGTGAAGAGTGGCTCCCTAGTTGAGAGGGAGTGTCGATAACTCCAGCAAAGACAAAATTCAAAATACATATGTGTGAGACTTGGAATGATAAAGAATGCCTCCCTAGCTGAGAGGGAGTGTTGATGAATGCAGCTATGTGAGACATTCTCTAGCTTACAAACATGTGAGGTGTGGATCATTGCAGCTATGTGAAGCCTTTCTCTCAGCTTACAAACCTAAGATAAATACCCTAAAGAAGGGTACGTGGTTCCTTCCTGAGACAAATCTAGGAATGTAGAGATAACCTCCTCCATTCAGAGAGTGAGAAGAACTCTAGATGATTATCTAGTGGGAAAAGCAATCTGATGAGTTGGACATGCATGTGGCTAAGCACAAGGTGAACGTGTGAAATCCCAAAGTGTTGGGTGCATCGTCATGTGAATAGAAATGAAGATGATGTGTTAGCCTCCTCTGAGAAGCAGAGTTGACGGGAAAACTCCAGATGATTCTCCTATGTGAGGCAATGGGAAAGAAGATATGTAGAGTGGGCGTGTTTGTGGATGAGCATAGGTGAACGTGTGTAGATCTGGTTCTTTTTTGTAATGCAGTGAGCCAAAGCTATGACATCCCTATGGATGTGCCCCTAGTGGATGAGCACTAGTGGGTGTATCAGATCCTTTTCTATATGTTGTTCAAGATTCAAACCTACCTGTAACCCTAATTGTTATGTAAAGGGTACGGGTTGGCCCCACATTAATGTGATTAATAATAAATGTAAAAGATAATTAATATTTTTAATATTAATTATAATATTAATAATAATAATAAATTATATAGTGACTTAGAGAGGTCAGCCCTGTTGAGCCAATAGACACCTTCGTTGATTGGACAAGTCTAATATAATTAAGGGATGATTCCCCATTGTGGAATCATATTTTTCTTGTGTGTTTTGGAAATTACATCAAATACATCTACTTGGTAAAAGGTGTGCACCACTCTTGGGCAATAGTCTTCTAGGGTTTAAGCACCCTATTGTGTGCTAGGTCTTTCTTGGTGGTGAAGGTCTTTCTCTTGAAGATTATAGGAAAGGATTTGGTTGGGTTTTCTTCCCTTTGTGAGAATGGTTTCCTAGGATACTTCTTGTGTTCGTGTGCATGGTGTTTCTTATTGTGATATTGGTTGTTGCAACATTATTGTTTATGTTTAAGTGAAATGATAAAATGGAATGAACTCCATGCTTAACCTAGATTATGAAAAATCAACAGTTATGGTGTTGGAATTGATGTCAAAGAAGGCCAATATGATCAATGTTGGACATGGTATTATGGTGTTGGGATTGATTTCAAGAAGATCAATATGTTATTGTCATTATATGTCTTTGGGATCCTAAAGTTCAGGAAAGATATTGTAGTAGGTTGCACAGAAGACATAGCGCAATGTGTAGAGGAATCTTGTATAAACCTAAAGCTTGGAAGAGATAGCCTTCTCATTGGATAAAGACAATGCATAGAGGAGCGTACTGACACAAAGCTCAAAAGGAAGAACATTAATCGAATCTCAGAAGAGATGGTGTTTTTGAAGTAACACAGGAGACAAAGTTTTGTGAGTGAAGAAACCCTTTTGTAAAGAATCAAGTTATAGGAGCAATTCATTATTAGTTCAGGACAATCCAGGACTGTCAGATTGAGGTGGAGCTAGAGGCTGGGAGAAACTAAATGCCAACCGTCAGATTAGGAAGGATCTTCGGGTGAGCTCTCAACTATCGGATTGAGTAGTCAAATATGACGTTGACCACTTCGACAAAAAGGATTTTGAATCGTGTAGGAAAACCCAAAGGCCGAAGCCCTGAAGTCATGAACTCTCGTCGACCGTTAGATCAAAGGAAGAGCTAGGAAATCTCGTCAATCATTGATCAATCGTAATGGAAGGATAGGATAAGCGGGGCCAAAGGAACAAATTCCTGGAGTAAACAAAGGTCGTCAAGTCAATATAAGGAAATATCAAATGGTGGAAAAACATATTCAGTACTTCGGCGATGATCAAAGTTTGATAAAAGTGCAAAATTCTCGAAGCCACGAAGTGCAAATACATAATTGTGAAATCCCGCCAGTCGTCAAATATAATAGGAAGATAAAAATAAGACATGTGACACAACAGTAGGTCCACATCAGCAAGGACACATTCCCCAATCAGATGGTGACAAGTGTCAAAAATCATATGGCACATAAGGTCTGTGAAAGTCACAAATCAAGGTGACATGTGGCACACACACTATGGGTCCACATCATCATTGGTGATGTTAGCATGCCATGTCACTCTGGTATTACAGCCTCCGGGGACGTTCAACTTCTCCTACTAGCAAAAATACCCGAAGTGTTGAAGGTTGAAGTCACGAATTAACGTTTGGACGTTGATATAAGATCCTCCAGAATATTTCTTGATCGTCCGATTGAATACAGTGGAAGGATAGAGTAAGCGTGAATCACGAAGTAACGCTAACCGTTAATCTACTTCAAGATCTTTGTCAACCATTGATCAAGCA
Source organism: Picea engelmannii (assembly GCA_009831015.1). Classification (NCBI taxonomy): domain Eukaryota; kingdom Viridiplantae; phylum Streptophyta; class Pinopsida; order Pinales; family Pinaceae; genus Picea; species Picea engelmannii. Next base: position 78,177 of record ML823842.1, read on the forward strand.
TAGTGGAAGAATAGAGTAAACATGAGGTGTTAGCCGAAATCAAGCGGTCATCGTCATTTTATGACTTATTGGATAGGTAAATCTCTGGAGGAATTGAACTACTTCAAAGTTGTAATATCCCAGAGTCCCAGAGTGTCGAAGGCTGGAGATAAGATCTGATCGTTCGTTGAGGAGGAATATCCACGGTCGAGACCCAAAAGCGCAAAGTAACATGCATGAAGTTTATGGACACGCGTCAACTCGAGATTAAAGTGCACAATGGGAATGTCATTAACAAAACACCATGTTGAGTTTGTTGGACACACCGACCACACTTAGAGGGGGGGGGTGAATGAGTGTAGGGCTTGTAGCACCACTTTTCGATTACGAAGTTTTAATCACTCTTAAAAATATATATATAACACCACTTTGTACATAGCTCATACCATCATTATAGTAATAACATGCATTTAATCAAGAAATACATTTAAACTTAGAGTAAACATAAGATTCACTGCTATAATCAACAATCAATAGCATTAAATTTAAATTGATATACACAGTGGAATATATGAATAAACATCATCTGATACTTATCTTCGAAACAGTGGTAGATTCCACCAACCACGTGCAGGCCTTCCACGAACCTCCCATCCTTAGACCACACTGCTCATTAGCTCAACAGTGGGTCACCCCCGAGATGGGACTAAGCTCCACCCCAAGGCAAGGAATCCTAGGCTAGGCTGAGGTTACAGGGAAAAAAGCACAGAAAACTGGAAGGATTCTTCCCAAGATGCCATATTACGCCCACTACTACCAGACTCTCATTCCCCACATGCATATTCCACCCGGGAGTATACACCTTCACAAGCATAGTCCATCGGTGCTAACCTCCCTCTCTGGATCTCGACAACAGGCCGGATCAGGAAGTCTCAGAGCCCGAAGCTGGTGTTGGACACTCTCTGGAAAAAACCACTTCCCAGCAAACTCTCTCACCTAGAGAGAATTGCTCACAGGCCTGACAACCTACCTCTTCCGAAAACAGTCACCTCCCTCACCTAGAGAGAGGTCATACACAGGCTCAATCACAACTTTCACTGGCCAGCAAGCCACGCACAGTCCAGCGCTGCGTGGCCACCACAGCCAATCGGAAAAACAAACATGAGCTTCCCAAACAGGCTTAGAAATGGCGCAAGGTCTCACAGTGTTGGTTCTCGAGAATGTGTGACAAAAAATCCATGCAGGGAATGACATAGGTTCCACAGCTCAGAATGGAGAGGGTGAACCCAGCCTTTTCAGAAATTAACACAGACTTCTCGTCTTTTAGAATAGAGGATATACACGGTTTTTTTAGAGCCAAACACAAGATTTTTGGCTCACAGGGAAGCACGAGGGTTCTCTGCAAAGCTCGGGTCGGTCGTACTACTCAGAGATCCGTACATGCTCAGGCAGTTGGGTGGAATGGGTGAGGAACCCCTCTCACGGCTCATCTTGGTCGTTTTATTCGCATGCACCAGGGTTGACACTTGTCACCCATGGGACTGCATGTGTTCCATCAACATGCATTCCTTCCCATTTGGTAGTCCCTCATCCTTCCCCAAGAAATTAGGATAAAATATCACATTCAACATAATTCACATGCCTTTTTGGAATAATAATAAAATATTATTCCGCCCGCACAGGTGTAGACGGATTGGCAAGTGCCGTGTAAATGGAAGGAAATTTGTAAAATGAAGTCTCATGTTTGATTCTCACCCGGATTTACTCGTGCTCCATTCTTGCGGGCTGGGTGGTTGCACCTGGGGTTATAGTGGTAGCTGACGCGGATCGACCCCATGTCACGCGAGTACGAGAACTGTCAGTTGTCGATTCCCCCAATACAAACAATAATAATAATAATAAAATATTATTCCCAAGGCTTAAGCCCCTAGTCTTAGCCCTTAGTCTCAACACTTAGCCCCTTTTTCCCACCTTCTAGCCCCTAATTCCTTGCCCACTCTGTGGAAGCTCAGTTCCCCATCACTCATTCATCGTGGTCGGTCTGCACATGGCAGTATTTATATTTTATTAATGTGTTACATACATACAAGTACAAAATCAGGCCCTTGGCCTGCAACCCTTAGGCTCTTTGTCCTAACAATCACATAAGCCCACTGGCTTATAAAAACTTGGCTCACCAGCCTATAACACATATTTACAATTCATTTCATGCATCAGATTTACAACTGGGCTCGGCCTTGGGGACATTACAATCCCCCTCCCTTATTTATGCACTGTCCTTAGTGCAACGTTACACAACATCTACAATCTTTTCAAAAGCATTCAAAAAGATGTGGGTACTCTACCCGCATAACATCTGCATGCTCCCATGTCACGTCCTCGGGACCATACCAGGTCCACTGGGCCTTTACAAGCTCTATAGCTCGATTCTTTAGCCGTTTGTTTTTCCTATCCAATATGCGCACAGGATGCACTTGCAGGACACCTTCTGGTTCCACCTGAATCATATTCCAATCGATAACATGATTAGCATCGGGTATATATCTTTTAAGCAGTGAAACATGAAATACATTATGTACAGTCATAGATGCAGGTAATGCAAGCATGTATGCAACTGACCCAATCCTTTCCAGGATCTCAAATGGCCCACAAAATCTCGCTGCTAACTTGGCGTAACTTCCCAACTTCAGGGAACTCCTGTTAGTTTTCACTTTCAGGAAAACATGGTCACCCACTTTGAATTCTTTGTGGTTTTTGTTACTATTAGCGTAACTTTTCTACCTGTCCTGGGCAGCTTTTAGATTATGTTTAATTCTTATCATTTGGTCTTCCATCTCTTTGAGCAGCTCAGGTCCAACTACTGCTTTGTTAGCTGGATTATCCCAACTCACTGGAGTGTTGCACTTTCTTCCATAAAGTGATTCTAATGGGCTCATCTTCAATGATGTATGATACCCATTATTGTAGGCGAATTATACCAAATGCAACTAGTCTTCCCACCTTGATGGTTTATCCATCACATACATTCTCAGTATGTCTTCTATTACTATGTTCACCCTTTCTATCTGACCATCAGACTCTGGATGATACGTTGTACTAAAGTTCAGATTCGTTCTGAATCCCTTGAATAGTCCTTTCCAGAAATTCAAGGTGAATTTTGGGTCCCTATCAGACACAATTGTCTTAGGAATTCCATGCAAGCGTGCCACTTCTTTTAAGAAGATATCAGCAACATTTGTTGCCTTGTGAGTGGTTTTCAGTGGAATAAAATGGGCAGCTTTTGTAAGCTTGTCCACCACCACCATCATTGAATCATGCTACTTGCTTGTTCTGGGCAATCCTGTGATAAAATCCATTGTCACCACTTCCCATTTCCACTCAGGAATGGGCAAACGTTGCAGCAACCCTGTTGGGTGCCTATGCTCAGCCTTAACTTTCTGACACTCCATACATCTGGCGATGGATTTAGTGATTTATTTCTTTAGACCCAGCCAAAAGTAATGGCTTTTGACTGTTGCCACAGTCTTCTGATATCCAGGATGTCCAGCATAAGCCACGTTATGCATTTCTTTTAGAATTTCCAGCTTTAATTCTCGGACATTAGGTACATACACTCTGGTTTTTATACAAAAGTAAGCCATAAGTTCCCAAGGTGTAACTTCCCTGGATCTGTGGTCTCTCACGTTGTTGTAGCTTTTCTATCAGACCTCTGTACTACAAATCAACATTTGCAACTTCCAAAATTCTATCCTTAATCTTAGTCATGTACATGCTAATGGTTGTAGCATGTAATTCGTGCACTTTTCTGCTAAGTGCATCAGCCACCTTATTTTCTTTCCCTTTGATATGCTTGATATCAAAGTCATATTCACACAGAAACTCCAACCATCTGGTTTGCCTGGAATTTAAAGTCGGTTGATCAAATAAATACTTCAGACCATTGTGGTCTATTCTTAATTTGAATCTCCTTCCCATGAGGTAATGTCTCAATTTCCTCAATGCGTGGACGATTGTTGCCAGCTCTAAATCATGAGTGGCATAATTCCTTTCATTCTCTTTCATCTTTCGGGACTCATAACAAATTACAAATCCCTCTTGGCTGAGAACTCCTCCCAGCCCCTCCTTACATGCATATGTGCACACCACGAAATTCATATTTGGATCTGCAATCTTCAGGATTGGAGTGATGGTTAGCAGTTGATTCAATCGCTAGAAACTGCTCTCACACTCTTTAGTCCATTGAAAATTCTTCTCCTTCCTTTGCAAGGAAGTGATAGGGTGAGCTATCTTTGAGAATCCGGCTATAAACCTTCTATAGTAGCCTTCCATACCCATAAAAGATCTAACTTATGCCACATTCCTTGGCACTGACCATTCTTGGATGGCCTCAACCTTTTTAGGATCCACAGAGATCCCCTCTTCTAAAATAATAAGTCCCAAGTAATGGATCTACCTTTGATAAAATGAGCATTTTCTTAGCTTGGCATACAGCTGGTGTTCTCTCAAAACTTATAGCACCATTCTCAGGTGTTTCTCATGCTCTTCCTCTGACTTGGAATACACCAAGATGTCGTCCAGGAAGACTATGACAAACTTGTCTAAATAGTCCCTGAATACACCTTTCATTAAGCACATGAAAACAGCAGGTGTGTTTGACAATCCAAACGGCACCATTGTGAACTCATAATGACCGTACCTTGTTCTAAAGGAGGTCTTGCTGGTGTCCTCCTCATTTACTCTCACTTGGTGATATCCATATCTGATCTCTATCTTTGAAAATATTTCTGTGTCCTTCAACTGATCAAAAAGATCATCGATCCTTGGCAGAGGGTACTTGTTCTTGACAGTTACCTTGTTCAACTGCTGGAAATCAATGCACAGCCTCAACGTCCCATCTTTCTTCTTCATGAATAGGACCTGTTGGGGTCCTATAATTATAGGCAACTCGATTCTTCGACTGTGGATTTGGCATTTCCCCCCGTGATGAAGACTTCTGGCTCGGTTGACCCCCTTTTTCCCCTCCATCCATTTCGCCCGATCCTCCATCATCCTGTTGCACCCTTCATCATCCACTGCACCTTCACTCCCTTGTATTTTTGACCCATTGAGTACGCCTCACCTGCCTTCCAGTCATGAATAAATGAACTTAGGATAATGAATGAATAATGTTAAAGGGTTAGTGATATTCTCTAATATTTGTTAGCCTAACAAAGTTGTTTTGATAGGATCATTTAAAATAAAATAATTGTTAGACTAACTATTTATTAATTAATGATTAATTAATTAATAATTAGTTAGTTTAATAAGTATGTTAGTTTTTGGATTAAATAAAACAATTAAAAATAAAAACAAAATATAATAAATATATATAAAAACATTAAATAATATAAAAACAAATTATATAAAACAAAATATTAAAAAAACAAAACAAACATTAAATAAAATACAAACAAAATATAAAACATAACAAAACATATATAATAAAACAAATACATAAAAAACAAAATACAAAAA
>ML823842.1:88469-101099 GCA_009831015.1 Picea engelmannii
CCCCCCCCCAAAAAAAAAAAAAAAAAACCGCTTACCACCTCAGGGGGGGTCCGGAATACCGCTTTCCCGAAAATAAAACCGCTTTTCCCTTTTTTGCCATTTTTTTCCTATTTCACTATGTCTTCTTTCAAAACGGATTTTGGGAAAATGAAGATTGATTTTAAAAATATGAGAGAGGTTTTTTCTCAGCACGGGCTGAAGAACAAAAACCTCTCTCAATTTTTTCACTGGCGCTACGAGAAGGGAGAATCAAAGCCATCTTCGAGGCTCTTTTTTCTAGATTTTCACTTTTCCGTTACAGTCCTGATTTTGCGGGAGCTGTTACGGCCAGCTGGAGGCGAATTTGGAAAATCCGAAGGATATTTTTGTCCAGAACATGCCCATCTACAATAAACTCCTTCAGTTTTTTCCCAGGTATCAGCATTGAAGAGAAAACCATGTCTGTTCGCACCCTTTTTTCGCAGAAAACCGGTCGGTCTTTCATGGCGGACAATTCCAGAATTTGTGGGTTTTGTGGTTATTTTTGGCCAAGGCGATTAAAACCGACTCTCAAAACTTGGTGGGGGATCTCCCCTATTTATTCAGAGATGATTTTTAATGTAAAGGTTGTTGATTTCACGTCCAGGCAGGCTGGGAGCACTGTAACTTCTATCAGAGATTTTCCAGAAATATAAAGAAACGTTTCACAGGATTCCTGTATGTTAGCTATTGGTGAAGTTTTTCCCTCATCATTGAATATGTATCTTCCTTTGTTATCATTGTGTTGTTTGTCTGATCTTTTAAAAGGAGTTAAAGTTATAGGATTTATCTGTGCATACCCTGTTTTCTGACTTTTAAAAAATCTAAATGTTTGTCTTCCGATGTTGTGGTGAAGAAATTCGTAAATGCTTCTTTACTGTGATTGATAATCTCACATTTTCTACTAATCCATCACTTATTCCCAAAGAATCCAATAGTTGCATTATCTCACCCTGTGAAAAGACTTCTTATAAACTATTATTTGGTCTCTATCTTTGTGAACAGACCCCATAGCCCAATGGTCTTCTTTTGTTGTCTCAACCAGAAAACCCAAAGAACATGGCCCTATTCTGCATAGCTAGCATAATATCCTCTTCCAACAAATTTATATCAGACAGAGAGATCCCTCTCTGAGTCTTGGAGGGATATATCCAAGACTCAAAGTGGTTTTGGTATTGCCTTTGTGATTTCGATCACAGCCTTGGGCAAATTACAGAGTGCTAATAGGACCGGGGCTCCCCAAGGTAACATGTTGGGGAGAATGTATCCCTTCTTTAGTGGCTCTTTGAGCTGCAATTGCAACTCCTTTAACTCTGGCGTACTCATTCTATAAGGATCCTTTGAAATTGGAGTTGCTCCAGGCATCAAATTTATAGAAAAATCGATGTCCCTCTTCGAAGGTAGTCCAAGTACCTTCTGAAATACGTCCTTGAACTCTGTGAGTACCTCATGGTCTTCCAGATTTGAGACTAAATCATTGGATGCTTCTCCCACACAGGCTGCAAATAACTGACATCCTTTCCTGTAACACTTCTTCAGCTGCATGGCTGAGATTTCTCTAACATCCACGGCTCTGGGAATTCCTTGGACTGTTACCTGATTTCCCTCTTCATCTAGGCATGTGAACTTCTTGTTACGACAGTCCAAAAGGGCATGGTGCTAGTCCAACCAATCCATCCCAATTAAGAAGTCATAAGAGCCTAAAGGTAGAATATTCAATTCATCCTTAGTGCTCAATCCTTTCATGTCCACTGAACAGGACTTAACCAATTCAGTGACCTTCCTTTTGGTTCCTGTGGCTAACTGCACTAGCCAAGACTTTTCATGTTTTCTCCTTGATAAACCCAAACTTTTCACCACCCTAGGATCTACATAACTATGGCTAGCCCTTGAATCAATTAAAATAATTAGTGGTCAGTTGTAAATCATACCTTCCACTTCAATCATGCGTGATTGAAATTATGCTTGTTTGTTTTCCAGGGCTGCATAGATCCTCGGCATTCTGCTGCCTATATCCTCCACTGTTTCAGCTTGCTGAACAGTATGAACAGTTCTCGCTTTACCATTTTTATGGGGACAATATCTGTACTTGTGGTTTCCTTTACAGCCCCAACACTGAATGGGCATCTGTCTCTGTCTTTGTGCTCCTTCTTCAGTCATTCTCAGCTCTCTAAACGATGGTTGTCCCTGAAGACTGTTTCTGAAAAAGGAAGGCTTGTTTCCCTTCTACCTATGTTCCTTCTTAAACTTCCTCTGGTCATTCCAAGCCTTCTGAAGGATAGGCCTTTCTCCTTGCTATTCATACAAGCATTTCACCCTTCTTATTGTTTCTTCCATAGTCTTAGGATCGTCATATTGAATCTTGTCACCCATGGAAGATGGAAGTCCACTTAGATATCTTTGAATCTTGACAGCCTCGTCTTTGATGAATGGAACATACTTTAGTAGTTCCAGAAAACTTCGTTCATACTCATCAATAGTCATGTTGCCTAGCTTGAGTTCGAAGAACTCCTTCATCTTTCTATCATAGTATCTTTTAGTCAGGTATTTCTTCTCGAAATACTTCTTAAATTCCTTCCAAGTGACCTCTTTCTCTCTGATGTGTTGCACCTGCACAAACAGATCCCACCACATGGATGCTTTTCCTTTTAGTTGATACATTGCAATTCTTCCTTCTGCATGGGCAGAATAATTCTACAGTTGGAAATATTTTCTCATTCCAAGCAACCATGTCTTGGCATCTTCCTCCTTCTTATGTTCTCCATCGAATATTGGAGGCTTAATCTTGTTCATATCCCCTTTCAATTCATCCTTTAAATATTTTCGGTGTTTTCTGGTAGGGGATGGGCTTGAACTACTATGTATTTCCTTGCCAGAATTCTTCGGGGAGAGACAGTAATGTATGCTACCACTCCTCGATATTCTTCTCCTCTCAGGGGTTCTGACACTTCTTGATCTGCTTGTGTCACTTTCTTTTTCTAATTTCTTTTCTATTCTTTCCAGGCTCTTAAACATTTTTAAGTTGAATTCACCCTGTCGATCCCTAACTTTCATGAGCTTTCATCTATCATCTCGGTGTGCCTGGGCATCTCTTTGAAATCCTTTAGTGATTTTCATTATGTGCCCTTCCTTGTCTAATTTCCTTCCATGCCCATTGGAGTTCGATCCTTCGACTCCCAGGTTGACATCTCTTCCTTCTCTTTCATCCTCTGAAATGGAGGCAATCCGCACCTCTTACATTTCTATACTCGGCGTTAGTTTTCAGCTATCCTGACACTCGTTGAACTCTGCACACACACAATGTGCAATCAACCGAAGTTTGTTAGGCCTTAACCCTTACAAAATCACAATATTCATAATTCAACGTGAGCAAAAAAGCGTTTTGGCTTCACAAAGTTTTATGAGCTCTGACGGCTCTGTAATTTCAGGACTTCATTTTTTGAGGTTTTTGTCCACGAGGATCCAACAGTTAAATCCTCAACAATTCTTATGTCCTTCGAAAATTTCGGGACTTCGGGATTTCGGGGTTTCGGGTTTCGGGGTTTTGGTTCCCTAAAGGTTCTCGCGTTCGCTTCTCTCTCTGACTCCCGACTCCTGAACTTTCGACCTCTTTTCCTTGGGCCCACAACACAATTGTCGCCAACTATGGTAGAGATTTTGAATTTTCAGCACTTCAGTTTTTGGGTCTTCGGTACCCAGGAGTTCACGATGCAGTGCCTCCCAACCTCTTATCACTCCTATCCCCAAAATATGATACAAAGTTTCTTGTACGAGATCCAACGATCCTCGATGAGTTGGATCTAATGGTCCATATCCTTTCGAGATTTCATGACCAGAAATTCACGATGCAACGACTCCCACTCTTTATCGCCTCAATTCTTGAATTTCAAAAATTCAGTTTCCTTGCTCTCCAGGCCCACAACACAGTTGTCGCCCTTAAAACCTGTTATGGTTCTTCAGTCTTCGATGGCTTCAAGACTTCAAAACTTCGGGACTTCGGGTTTCAGGACTTCAGGTTTTCGGTACCCATAAGTTCACTATGCAGCAACTTCCAACTCCTTGTCACTACAATCCCCGAAATCTGAAATTTCGATTTACTTTATTCTCTGGGCCCATAGCACAGCTATCGCCCTTAACCGCAGTGGCACGTGGCACGTTCTGGAGATTCTACGTCACCCTCGGTGACATCATCGGGTCCCACCACTCTCGCCTATCTTCTTGACTCACTAGCACGTGGTACACACCCGTGTGTCCATGTCCATTCCAAATGAAATCCAACAGTCAGATCTTTCTCAGATCTACAGCACAGATCCTTTCGGTGTTTCGGGGTTTCATGCATCGGGATTTCATGCACCCCACATCTTAAACTTCCATCTGTCGAAATCCTGAAATTACGATTTACTCCTCCGCTGAATCGGATGGTCAACTACCTTCCTACGATCTACGGTGTAGATCGTTTCGACGTTTCGGGTTTCGGAGGTGTTCACCTTCCTCACTTCCCATCTCCTAGCTTTGTGAAATCCGAAAGGTTTTCATGACTAACTTGAGCACGACTCCACCAAATCCAATGGTTGAGCCTTCCTCCCAGATCTATAGCGTAGATCTTCTCGGGTTTTTGGGTTTTCGAGAGTTGGCGTATCGCGATTCCCACACTTTTGTGCAATTCAAAAGGGATTTTAATCCCTGCGCACATTTTCCAGATCCGATGGTCACGAGGGCTAACCTTCCCTCCTGAACTGATCCTAATGCTCCAGCACTGCTAGTGTGGAGTCCTCTCTCCCTGTGGCCATATACCACACCAGTTGCGGTTTCACAACACCGCTATACCTCCTGAGCTTATAGGCATGGTCAGGCAACTCCTTGACACTCTGGACCATACCAGGGTCTGAAATTGGTCCTCCAAACATAATTTCTCCTCTCACCCTCGGTCCAAATACCACCCAACTGGCCCATCTAGGCTTAGTGTCGAAACCTTGGCTCTGATACCAATTTGTAGCACCACTTTTCAGTTACCAAGGTTTAATCGCTCTTAAAAAAAACGGTAACACCACTTTGTACATAGCTCATATCGGCATTATAGTAATAAAATGCATTTAATCAAGAAATACAGTTAAACTCAGAGTAAACATAAGATTCGATGCTATAATCAACAATCGATAGCATTAAATTTAAATGGATATACACAGTGGAATATATGAATAAACATCATCTGATACTTATCTTCGAAACAGTGGTAGATTCCACCAACCACGTGCAGGCCTTCCACGAATCTCCCAGCCTTAGACCGCACTACTCATCAGCTCAACAGTGGGTCAGCCCCGAGCTGGGACTAAGCTCCACCCCAAGGCAAGGAATCCTAGGCTAGGCTGAGGTTACAAGGAAAATAGCATAGAAAACCAAAAGGATTCTTCCCAAGATTCCATCGTATGCCCACTACTACCACACTCTCATTCCCCACATGCCTGTTCCTCCCGAGAGTATACACCTTCACAAGAACAGTCCATCGATGCTAACCTCCCTCTCTAGGTCTCGGCAATAGGCCGGATTAGGAAGTCTCAGAGCCCGAAGCTAGTGCTGGACACTCTCTAGAAGAAACCACTTCCCAGCAAACTCTCTCACCTGGAGAGAATTGCTCACAGGCCTGACAATCTGCCTCTTCCAACAACAGTCACCTCCCTCACCTGGAGAGAGGTCATACATAGGCTCAATCACAACTTGCACTGGCCAGCAAGCCACATGCAGTCTAGCTTTGCATGGCCACCACAGCCAACTGGAAAAATAAACACAGGCTTAGCAATGGCACAAGGTCTCACAGTTTTGGTTCTCAGGAATGTGTGACAAACAGTCCAGTTAGGGAATGACAGAGGTTCCACGACTCAGAATGGAGAGTGTGAACCCAGCCTTTTCAGAAATGAAAACAGGCTTCTTGGCTTTCAGAACAGAGGATATACATGGTTTTTTCAAAGACAAACACAGGATTTTCGGCTCACGGGGAAGCATGAGGGTTATCTGCAAAGCTTGGGTTAGTCGTACTGCTCATAGCTCTGTACACACTCAGGCAGTCATGTGGAATGGGCGAGGAACCCCTCTCATAGCTCATCTTGGCCATTGTATTCGCATGCACCAGGGTTGACACTTGTCACCCATGGGACTGCATGTGTTCCATCAGCATGCATTCCTTCCCATTTGGTAGTCTCTCATCCTTCCCTAAGAACTTAGGATAAAACATCACATTCAACATAATTCACGTGGCTTTTTGGAATAATAATAAAATATTATTCCCAAGGCTTAAGCCCCTAGGCTTAACCCTCAGGCTCAACACTTAGCCCCTTTTCCCACCTTCCAGCCCCTAATTCCTTGCCCACTCTGTGGAAGCTTAGTTCCCCATCACTCATTCATTGTGGTCGGTCGGCACCTGGTGGTATTTATATTTTATTAATATGATGCATACATACAAGTACAAAATCAAGCCCTTGGCCTCCAACCCTTAGGCTCTTTGGCCTAACAATCACATAAGCCCATCGTCTTATACAAACTTGGCTCACCAGCCTATAACACATATTTACAATTCATTTCATACATCATATTTACAACTGGGCTTGGCCTTGGGGACATTACAGGGCTCTTTTTCAAACTTTTCCCTTTTACAAACTTCTTAGTTAGAAATCACCATTTACTCATTACTTATTATGACCAGTCAAATGTAAATACACATCACCAACAGATAACATCAACATATATCATCAACAAGTCATCACCACAAGGAGCACAAAGAACACAATATGTATGTACAATTTTCTTTTTATTACAGACTACAATCCTTGGGTTATCATCAACAATTGAATAGAGTACAACTCTATAAGAGCACCAGCTCTATAGTGCAAGACTCAGCTTACACACTCAGCACCAACTGAGATGAGGCAACAATCCTCAACAGATACCAATCTTTCAACAAGTACATGACCTGTTGATAGTGCAGCACGAGTATGTATGAACCCTACCAGTAGTACAGCTCGTGTATGTACGCGGCCAGTCTGTACTACAGCCTACGTATCACTTATGAGTTACTTAGGGTTTTCTCTTCAAGATAAACTTAGATCCTCTGCAACCTTCAATCACATTCACTTATATCTTTCACTGTCCAATATGAACCATAACTAGTCACAACACATCCAAGCTCTCCAACAACTTACTCATGCTTCTCAACCATACAATACGAATGCTACTCAATCATGTATAAGCAACCAATATACTATAGCAATCATATCATTATTGAATCATAATAATGTTGTTCACTCCATCAACCAACATAAACCAAATCACAACAGCCATACCAAGAATGCCTTAAGCATTCACCACACAACAAGAAGGTGTATCCATCAAGACAACAATGTAACTGCACAAGATTTTCTATGGCAGATCTGAGCCCATAGAATGAAGATATGGAATTTTCTTCAGTCTTCAAGAGCTTGGAACCATCTCACACACAAGTCTTCATGACTTTATTCACTGTACGCGCTCTGTCCTCATTGAGCCCGTGTATGTATGCGCCATGGCTCACTGTAGCCCGCGTATACCTCATAAACTAGGGTTTATGAACTTTCGAAACTTTTTTCATCATGATCTCGAACCTACCAAAACTTTGATGTGTCCATGAGATCCTCCAAATCATCTCTCTCTCAGAATAGATCTACAATATATTCTCAAGAGATTCTTCTTACAAGAGACCCTTGCCTCTTATTTATACTCTTCAAGTAGCTTCCTTAGAAGCATCTTCTAGGTCACTTGGCCCACATAGCCACTTTTTCGACATAGTCATTTATGATCAACTTTGCCCAATTTTCCACTTGTCCATATATCTAATAGTCACTTGACCACTTAACCCCCTTTCCTCATTTTAGGGTTAACCTTTTCATAACTACTTTCCATAAATAGAAAGTTCTCCATTTATTTGATTATTAAAATAATCTTCCTTGGTTTTTTCACTTTACTTTATTATTTAAATAATCACTTCTCTTTATTTAAATAATATCATCTTTGTAGGCATTTTGACTTCTTTGACCTTTTGTGGCTTCAAGCCATCATATGAGGGTCCTCCAATTTCGTAAGGCCATAACTCTCAATCTGTGAGGAGTTATGTGGTGTTCCACATACCACCAGAAATGGTATGACAAGCATTATCCATCTAGGATAGTTTCACTGACAAATTCATTGATCTTCATCTCATTATTACACAATTAATCATGGGTTCTCCAACCATACTTCTAGGATGACTCAACCGCATAGCATCTTCCCATGAGGGATTTCACCATAAGGGGACCACTTTGGAGTTCATCCATTTGTATTCCTTATCAACCATGATAATACAATAATGAGTCATCTTTAAATCAATCCAACTATGCATCATATATCAAAGAAACCATATCGATCCATATTCATCTTTGCATCATGTATCAATGACAAATCATTGATCCATCTTCATTTATGCATCATATCAATGACAACTCATCGATCCATGTTCGTTATCATATGACTATGATTCCACTTGAAATATATCGATTCACATCAAGGACAATACATATTACATTAGTATGTTATGACAAGACATTGTTCCTTTGACATCAATCAATCAATCAATCCTTTGGCATCAATAAATTACTTGAAATCAATCAATCAAACCTTTGGAATCAATAACAACATGATCCAACAATATCCCCCTTTGGCATTGATGAAAATACCAAAATTGATGTCAACACCAATAATTGATGTCAACATGTAGACAAAGCATTGCTTCTACATCAATAGTCATCAATAACATCAATCTGACTATCTCTCCCCCTTTGACATCAATGGAAAAGGGTCGCGCTCTCCTTGGGGATTCTCCCCCTACCTGAATGTCTTTGATCTTCCTCTGAATAATCTCTCCCCTTTTGAAAAAGGGATATCACTCTGATGTAATGTTGAAGATACATCGCTCATACTCCCCCTATGACCATCGCTCCCCCTGGAATTATGCATCTATGCTCTTTTTTCAAATATAGAGCTATTTTACCAAGTATGCATCTGATAATTATCTCCTCCATGAATCATGGGAGGAATAATTACTCCCCCTATGGGTATGTCTACCCCTATCTTCTCTACAATATGAACAATATTCTACCACTACAATATGCTTCTGTTGCAAATGCTACTGCTTAACCAAATCATAGATCAATCATTCTTTCTATGGCGATCCTTGGACCTGTCCATGCATAAAACATGTGCCATACCATACATCATGAAGCAAAAGATATGTCAACAATGAAATAGAGAATCATGAACAAAAATATCAACCAAGTACATCATGTGCCATATTGTGCGCAAACATGCACAACTCCCACATACATCAACCATGTACATCAAATCCATACAAAAATATATCATCAATGGAATGTATCAACCAAATGCCTCTACCAGCATTTCAACCATGTGCTTCATATCACTCATGATATGCCTCCACCATGAACCAAGTGCCATGACCATATGTCTCAATCAATCAAGTGTCTTATATTATCCAATACATCATGTTACTAAAGTATATGCTAATCAAGTCATACCAATGGTGTACTTTTATCCAAGTACTATCATTCAAACCTATACCATATATGAGTGTACCAAACATGTACATCAACATGTATCACCACTTGTACCAAGCAAGTACAGCAACCATGCACCAATACCACAACAGAATGAATCCTCATACATGTATGCCAAATCCACCACAAAATATGTGCCAATCAAACTACTAGTAGGTGCCTCTACCAATGTACTAGAAGTGTACAATCATTCGTCAAATATAGATCGGACTCATCAATGATGTACATCATGATCACCTCATCAACTCACCAACTACATGTCCCAATGTGTATTCCAACCATATGTCAAATGCATGCACCAAAATATGCTTCAATAATGCATCATTAGATATATCAATGAAACTCAAATATGTACCAGCCATGTACAATAAACACATCATCCTCAACCTCCATACACCATAGAAAATACTAAGCATCCAATATGTACTAGAAGTGTGCCTCAATAGATCAATGATATTTCTAGCTAGCATCATCATGATATATCTCATAACCAAAGTGCCATAAATTCACTATCACAACCAGCATTGTTCTCCAACAAAAAATGTCTCAATCCATACTCAAGGGCTATTACCATGCATCCAAGATAGTCTTTCAACACTCAACCATATGTCATCATCATACATACATCAGTTATGTATGTCAACAATTAATCATGAAAACCTACAGCAAACAATGTCAGACCCTGCAACAAACCATGGCAGACCCTGCAACACAAATTTATATCATCATACCATTTTGCAACCCATTTGAATATCCTTTTTCCCAAAGGATTTAACCACATATATGTGTCTTGTTTCATAGACACCTCACGTATGTACGTGACTTGTTCATAGGTTAGCCTGCATATGTACGCGATTGTTACCACTGTAACCTACATATTCTTCTGAAGATGGCATACTCAAGCTTCCCTTAAGGATTCCATTATGCTCTGGTTGTTCAGTCTTCTTCACCCACTTCTGAAGGTGTCCCTGCTTCTCAGAACTTGAGCTTTGAGCTTCCATGTTTTCAAAAATGTCTTCCTTCCTAACTTCATGCCTTCTCCTAGTCATGCTATATGAAGACCTCATCATTGAATTTCTTCTTGTGTTCCAGCAATCTTGGGATTTCTGGCCAAATCCACTACAACCGTAGCATCTCATGATGTGACAATGAATAGCAGTGTGTCCTATTTGATCACATCTCCAACACCTTATGGTGTTATGAAATCTTTAATTTTCTCTCCTTTCGTAAAATCTTCATTTCAAGGCTTTGTGACCATATTCATTACATGAATAACATTGACCATGAAAAACACTTTCATACCTTTGCTTTGGTGTCCATCTTCTTTGAGGTGTAAATATGGCTTTTTGATGTCTTCCTTGATTTGTTCTTTTGAAACTTTCCTTCCCTTGTGTAGATGGTTGACTTGCAACATTGTCTTCATCCTTTGAGAGTGAGGGACTTACCTCATGCTTCTTTAAGGTGCTTGGTTCAACATGTGTAGCTTATTTGTTGTATCCAAGACATGATTTATCATTTGGTGATCTTTGACTTTCCAAGATCTCATTCAATATTGTTGAGCTATTCAAGAATTTATTTGACTTCTCTACTTTCTTTCTAAGATCAACAACTTCAGCTTCTAACTTATGACATGACTCTTCCTTTTCATTTACTTGATTCTTAAATAGTTCTTCTACCCTTTTGGCTTCCTCGATTTGAGTCTTGATATGGACAATAATTTCAAGACTTTTTCTAATTTCATCATCTACCTTCTCATCTTCCTTTTCATTCATTAGTCTTTTGATTTCTTCTTCCTTTTCTTCTAATTGAGTCTTTTTACTCTCTTCTTGTTCTTTGAGCATTTCCTTTAACTTCAAGATGTGCCTTTGATTCTTCTTAAGAAAAATTTTAGTGTTATCGGAAAGATAGCTATAGTCTATATAGTAATGATCATATATGTATTCATATAGACCCCACTCAACTTTCTTTTCAAGTACTGATAGTTCTTCTTCTATTCTTTCCATGGGATAACTACCATCAAACTCTACACAAACTATTTCTATATTTTCTTCTTCACTTGTAGAGAAATATTCAACATCATCACATTTTGAATTATTGAAATCAAGGGTTTGTGAAGATTTTTTACCTTCAATTGAAATGTCTTCAAGATATTCCTTTTTGCCAACATCATCACATGATTCTTTACCTTCATTTGAAATGTCTTCAAGATCTTCCTTTTTGCCAACATCATCACATTTAGAAATAATGCAATCAAGAATTTTTGGAGATTCTTTACCTTCATTGATCTTGATGGAGTTGTCTTCAATATCTTCCTTCTTGCTTTGGTATGTCTCATCTAGCTTTAGCCATAGATCCTTGGTGGAAGTGCATTGTCTCATGCTCTCTTTGATAGGGCTTGAGAGTCCACTAAGAATGGTATTGAGAGCCAATGCACCATTCTTCTTTTCTTCCCTTTGAGATGCAAACTTTGACTTGTTCTTCAAGGAAAATGATCCACCAATGGCTTCCTTCAAAATACCTGCTCCCATTTCCTTCAAATGCACTCTCATTTATATTCTCCATGTAGAATAATTTTACTCATCAAGGATTGGAACTTCGCCATCCATTTGTGTGTCCATACATCTCCTCCAAGCTTGTTAAGGCTTATAGTGAAGGCTTGCTCTGATACCAATTGTTGGACATGTTATCCTCGATATCTAGGGATAACTAGGAGATCATGTCTCGAGGCCCACATGGTCCTAGACATGGAGTACCGAGAGTATGAGTGACTTAAGCATGGCCCTGGAGGGCCCATCTTTCTTTTTCTCAGCCAGACTTTGTCCTGTCAACAGTAGCAACTTCCATCACTACCGGCCTGGGCTTGCATCGGAGAGGGCTCTTGCTCCATGAGGTAATTGGTCCAAGGTATCATGGTATGTGTCATATTTGATCATTATAACCTTCTTATATATGCATTAGGTTCCTTTCATTTCGGATG
>ML823842.1:105366-119718 GCA_009831015.1 Picea engelmannii
TCACCATTTGTTTTACCCAATTACCAATTCAGTGCAAAAATTACCATTTCACCTCCAATCTTCAAAGTCAATTTCTGGGAGCTCCGGTGCATCAAATCACAAACCGTTTGGATCAAATAGGTAAGTGCTCAATTCTTTAACTTGCCATGGTTTATTTTTATGATTTGAATGGTTAAAAATTGAGTTGTGAGGGACTTTTTAAAACCCTACACGCAAAATAGGATTCCCGCAGTGGGGAAGCTCCTATTACGCCAGTTTGAAGCCTTGACTCAAGCTACCTAAACCCTTCCTACAAACTGTGCGATAACAGGACACACTGACCACACTTAGAGGGGGGGGTGAATGAGTGTGGGGCTCTTTTTCAAACTTTTCCCTTTCAAAAACTTCTTAATTAGAAATCACCATTTAATCATTACTTATTATGACCAGTCAAATGTAAATATACATCAGCAATAGATAACAACAAAATATATCATCCACAAGTCATCACCACAAGGAAAACAAAGAACACAAGATGTATGTACAATTTTATTTTTATTACGAACTACAATCCTTGGGTTATCAGCAACAACTGAATAGAGTACAACTCTACAAGAGAACCAGCTCTATAGTGCAAGACTCAACTTACACACTCAGCACCAACTGAGATGAGGCAACAATCCTCAATAGATACCAATCTGTCAACAGGTACACGACCTGTCGGTAGTGCAGCACGCGTATGTATGTGCCCTATCAGTAGTACAGCTCGTGTATGTACGCGGTCGGTCTGTACTATAGCCTGTGTATCAGTTATGAGTTACTTAGGGTTTTCTCTTCAAGATAAACTCAAATCCTCTGCAAAATTCAATCACATTCACTTATGTCTTTCACTGTCCACTCTGAACCATAACCAGTCACAACACATCCAAGCTCTCCAATAACTTACTCATGCTTCTCAACCATACAATATGAATGCTACTCAATCGTGTATAAGAAACCAATATACTATAGAAATCATATCAGTACTGAATCATAAGAGTGTTGCTCACTCCATCAACCAACAAAAACCAAATGACAACATCCGTACCAATAATTCCTTAATCATTCACCGCACAACAAGCAAGAGTATCCATCAAGACAATAATGTGACCATACCAGAGTTTCTATGGAATATCTGAGTCCATAGAATGCATATTTGGAACCTGCTTCAGTATTCACGAGCCTGGCACTAGCTCACACACAAGTCTTCGTGACTTTATTCACTGTACGTGCTCTATCCTCATTGAGCCCGTGTATGTACACGCCATAGCTCACTGCAGCCCATGTATACCTCAGAAACTAGGGTTTCTGAACTTCCGAAACTTTTGTCATCATGATATCGAAATTACCGAAACTTTGATGCATCCATGAGATCCTCCAGATCATCTCTCTCTCAGAATAGATCTACAATATATGCTCGAGAGATTCTTCTTACAACAAACCCTTGCCTCTTATTTATACTCTTCAAGTAGCTTCCTTAGAAGCATCTTCTAGGTCACTTGGCCCACATAGCCACTTTGTCCACATAGTCATTTATGTTCAACATTTCCCAATTTTCCACTTGTCCATATATCTAATATCCACTTGACCACTTAACCCTCTTTCCTCATTTTAGGGTTAACCTCTTCATAACTACTTTCCATAAATAGAAAGTTCTCCATTTATTTGATTATTAAAATAATCTTCCTTTACTTTGTCACTTTACTTTATTATTTAAATAATCACTTCTCTTTATTTAAATAATATCTTATTTGTAGGAATTTTGACTTCTTTGACCTTTTGGGGCTTCAATCCATCATATGAGGGTCCTCCAACTTTGTAAGGCCATAAATCTCAATCCGTGAGGATTTATATGGTGTTCCACATACCACCCGAAATGGTATGACAAGCATTATCCATCTAGGATAGTTTCACTGACAAATTCACTGATCCTCATCTCATTATTCCCCAATTAAGCATGGGTTCTCCAACCATAATTCTAGGATGACTCAACCGCAAAGCATCTTCCCATGAGGGATTTCAACATAAGGGGACCACTTTGGAGTTCATCCATTTGTACACCTTAAAAACCATGATAAGACAATAATGAGTCATATTTACATCAATCCAACTATGCATCATATATCAAAGAAACCATATTGATCCATCTTCATCTTTGCATCATGTATAAATGACAACTCATTGATTTGTCTTCATTTATGCATCATATCAATGATAACTCATTGTTCCATCTTCATCATCATATGACTATGATTCCACTTGGCATATGTCCATTCACATCAAGGACAATATTGCTGGACAACTGAGAGGGGGGGGTGAATCAATTGTTACTGTGTTTAAACAATTATGCCCATTTTAAACTCATTACAGAAAACTCAATGATGATCACAATGATGCAGAGAAGTAAGCAATAGAATATTCAACATCAATCACACACATGAAATATACAGAGATAGATATTCCTAAGGAAACCCATAAAGGGACAACAAATCTTCTTCTTGATATGATAAGTAGTCTTTATTTTCTGTACATTATCATTCTTATGAGCACCAACTCCTTTTAAGGCTACCATATTCATTTTACAAGAAGCAACTTGTTGAGAGCACCAACTCTCTAGTTTATCTAGCACCCACTAGAAGGAAGCACCAACTCCCTTTGTGTTCCAGCACCAACTGGATGGAAGCACCAACTTCCAGTCACACAGGCACCAACCTGTACAAGCTGCAACTTGTTGAGAGCACCAACTCTCTGGATTCTCTATAACCCACTAGAAGGAAGCACCAACTCCCTGAGTGTTCCAGCACCAACTGGATGGAAGCATCAAATTTCAGTTACATAGGCACCAACCTATATAACAGTTAACAATAGTTCTCCTTTGCACCACCCTACCACCCTGGTTTTTCTGGCTGCAATCAGATGGAAGCTGCAACTCCCTGTGTTTAAGCACCCACTTGAAAATATGAGGACAATAGTCCTCCCTAGCACCACCCTACCATCCTAAGATATAAATCTTTGTTACTGAAGTTTATTACAGTGATACAGTATTTATCAATGACTTACCAGTCTCATCACTATTTAGATACACTTCTTTGCTCTGTCTGCATCAATGTCTTCTTGCTCACATATTCTTGTGATTTTTGTTCTTCTTCTCTGTCTCTGCATGCGCACCTCGTCTTTCTCTTCCTCTCTTAGATATTCCTTTTGTTCTATGTCTTTATTCTATGTTTTATTCTCTGTGCACCATTTCCATTCTCTTCTCTACGCCTCTTTTGTGCGCTTCAGCTCCTACGCACAGCTTGCTTCTACCCACATGAATAACTCTCAAAAGAAGCAACAACCTCTTCTATGTTCTGGGTATATTTATCATGTCAAGTCTTGTGCCTGATCATACACTCAACTCTTCATCCTCTCTGGCAATTATGATGAGTGTGTTCTTCATCAGTGGTCATTATCCTGAGATTCTTTGGCTTCTCTGGAAGTTATAGTCTTCAACACTTTTCCATCTATCAATTGTTTCTATGATGAGTCTTCATTCCACTGGAAGTTGCCTCAAGACTCTTCATCTCCTCTAGCGATCAACCCAAAGCTCTTCGAATTCTCTGGAAGATACAATCAATTTGTTTTGTTAGTTAGAAGAGTCATTTTGGCTTATTTGCAATCTAATTCCCTTCCTTCACGTGACCATCGGCAGTGACCATATGCCTAACCAACAAGCACTTCATTCTCCCAACTCCAGATATTCGAAGTGGAGCCTAGCAACATGCTAGGTCCTCCCTTAACCTTCGTTGATGTGACCATGGTTGTGACCACAGGCCTAACTTCCGATCGCTTCGCGATCTCGGTCTAGCGAGTGTTATCTCCTTCTTTCTATATGACCTTGGGCGATGATCTCATGTGACCACAGGATTGCAGGCGTGTCTAAAGGAAGGTTGAGGGAAACCCTTTTTTCACCTTGCAATTCACTACAGAGCTCCATGTGTCCTTTCTCCAAAATCGTGGTTTTGATTACGGCCCGCCTTCAACATTGTAAAGTTCGTGCACCTTCAATCCCCACAATGTGACGGTACCTTTGATCTCACAATATTGACGGTGCTCCTGAACTGACAGATCATATCTAACCTTCTTAAATCAACGGCTGTGATTGATTTTGACCTTCTAGTCTTTGGGAGTTTCAACTCTCAAATCTCGCTTCTTCTGTATGACAATCTTCCGAACTTGGCGATCTACAGACACTTATCCTCCTTAATCGATGACTCTGCCTTTACTTTAGGGAATTTACCTCTCAACTAGATCAATGGTCATGTGTCCCCTTTCTCGATCAATGGTCGATATCAGGGATGATTTTAAGGATGGAAATTTATTTTAAAATGTAGAAACCTTGGCGAATATTAGTAATCCTTCATATGCCAACTATAAATGTTTGGCGATATTTTTGTAAAAATATTCAAATTTCTAAGGATTCTATGTAGTTTGTATAAAATTTTGGCGATTTTTAAGGTAAAATAATTTTATCATATAGAATTTGGGAGAATCATTTTTAGAATAGCAAACCTTTTTTTGGGAAAAACCATGGAAAATTAGCCCATGAGCGAAATTTATCCCCTAAAATCATCCCTGGTCAATATCTTCTTCGCTACTTCGGGCTTCAGCAATTTCAATTCTCAACTTTCACACTCTCATGGAACACTTTTAGCCGGAGTCCACATATTCCTGCCACATGTCTTCCTCAAATCAACGGTCCTCGTTTACTTCTGGACTTCAGCCTTTGGGAGATTCAACTCCTCTACACTTGCTTGCTCCCGAAGAGTTTCACCCGGAGTACATGATATGTTGACGTGTGTCCTCCTGCAGATCAACAATCCTCAACTCCTTCAACTCTTCAGGCTTTGGGGATTTCAAATCTCAACTTCACTCCCTTCACTTTCTCCCAGAGTAGTTTCACCAGGAGTTCACAATCCGTTGACACATACCCTCCTGCATGATCAACATCATTAGTGACTTTGGTACTTCGAGACTTTAGGATGATCGTTGCTTCATTCTCCTCTGAAGTGGTCACCTACTGAATAAGTCATAGGTGATGGAGACCGCTTTCTATTGGTTAACACTTCCACTTACACTATCCTTCCACTGAACTATATCAACGATTGAGAATGCACCCGAAGTGATCTTTAGATCAGACGACTGAGAGTGACTTCAGACCTTCATCCTTTGGGACTTCGGGAATTTTGACATTTGTTGGTGATGAAACTTTCGAATTAAATCTCTCGGAGTGACGTAGCTTGCTTACATCACTTGTTGACATGGCACAAGCCAATTTCCTCTTGACACTTGTCATCATATGATTATGCCATGTGTACTTGTTGACGTGGTATTCCACATGTCCTTGTTGACGTGGTCTGCCACATGTCCTTGCTAAGGTGGTATGTTGACGTGGATGAGACGTGTAGGCAGTGTAGTGTAGGTGGAGGCAAAGCACGGTAGTGGAGTGTGATGTCGGAGTGTGGAGGTGATATGTATGAGTGGTTTGGTGGTTTTCTCGGTGGAGGGGTTAGGCGGAAAGTGGTAATGAGCGAGGGGGTCTGTGTTGACAAGAAGGTGACACGTATGAGGGTCCCACATGGGAAATACCACCAACTCATACCCCCCCACGGTTAAAGGCAGAAAGGTCGGTGGGGTCTGATATGCCTTGTCAACCATAGATCTAAGTGCCTGATTGTCGGTCGCTAAGATTAGTGTGCCCTCTAACTTATCATGTCCTTCCACTTATTTCAATCCAAATTCTGACGGAAATTCGGGCGATCAAGATCTCATATCTCAACCCTTTCTTATCATGTCCTTCCACTTAAATCAATCTGACAGTTGTTGGTCCTCTGGATCGGTGATCCAATGGCCATTGTTTCTCTTCCTCCTGATCTTCTGATCTCTCCAACTTAGAAGGCTTTCTAAGTGTTCATGGGTCTTGAACTTTTCTCCTCCTATGAGTCCATCTCTAGGATCTTGTTTGTACTTCTGGAAACTGCTATCTCTCCTAAGCTTTGGCAATGAAGTTAACCTCGGCCTTGGCACACACTTGTGCTCTGCGTGCAACTCTACGCTATTCCTCCTAAGCTTGATTCCTTCTGCAAACTCACGTATTCTAAGGAATATTGTGCACTCTACTGGCTTCCTTCATGATAACCTTTGGCTATCAGGAAACTCCAACTCTCTTCCTTGTGCTCATCCTTCTGAGCTTGTAGACAACAATTTCTCATGGTCTCGTCATTCCCGATGTTATCATTGCTTCTTTCATGTTTTTCGTCTTTGCTGCCAATATGCCATCATCGTTGTTGTTCTTTCCATCAATGAAAAGCACACTCTGTCTGTAAACATGCCATCATTGTTTTTGTTCTTTCCATCAATGACAAGCACACTCTACATGTAAACATGCCAACAATATCCCCCTTTGGCATTGATGGCAACCCTAAAGGACTGCATTTTTCTACTTAGACCTCCAATTGTAGCATCCAGACCACACTTTTTCTCCCCCTTTGACATCAATGTCAAAGAAAACATAATCCCCCTGAGCTGTTGCAGTACTTTTCGGAGGTATCATATATTCAACCAACACAAACTCCCCCTGACAGGATGGATTCTCTTAGGTGAGAGAAGGGATGACACCCAGCTTCTAACGGAGATATTCAAATGGTGTCTTGGTTAGGGGTTTAGTAAATATATCTACAATTTTTTATGTGGTTGGAATGTAATGAGCATGAGCAATCTTATTGGTGACCTTCTCTCTCATAAAAATCATATTTTATAGGGATGAGCTTGGTCTTGGAATGAAATATTGGATTCTTGGACCTGTTCATCTTCAGCTTCAGCTGTGTCCTCTGTAGTAGGCTCAATATTGCTCACCTCTCTTACTGGCACTCCATCAACCTTTAAATCAATGCAATCAATCAATTTATACAATATTTTAGTAAAGCATCTATATCCTTTACCATTGGTAGTGTATCCTAAGAAGATGCTTTCATTAGCCCTATCATCATACTCGCCTCTCAACTACTCCATTTTTCTATGGAGTTCCTGGAATTGTGTATTCTCTCCTGATCCCATGTTTATCATAGAATTCCTTGAAATCACTTAACATAAATTCTCCTCCTCTGTCTAATCTTACTTCCTTTAAGATGTTGCCTATTTGATTCTCAATTAAAGATTTAAATATTTTAAATTTCTCAAATGCTTCATTTTTTCCTTTGGGACAAGCAACCCAAGTGAGTCTGGAGTAATCATCAATGATCAGCATGAAATAGTTTTCCTTCCATGTGCCTTCTTGTCTTGATGGTCCTCATAAATCCATATGAACTAATTGGAGTGGTTTCTCTATTGAAGTAGAGCTCTTTGGATTAAAATTGTGTCCTAGTTAGCTTTCCTACTTGACAGGGTTTACACACAGAATGTTGTGGCTTTGATCATTTTGGAAGATCTTTTACTGCCTCAAAATTTTTGAGCTTGATTAAGTGGTCAAATTTTAGATGTCTAAATCTCCTATTCCATAACCATCTTTCATCATGTTTTATTATATGACAGTCTTCTCTATCTTCTTTCAGCACACATGCATTATTATCTGTCCTTATGCCTTTAGCCACCACTTGTCATGAGTTTACATTCTTTACCTTACAATCTTTGGAAGTGAACACCTCTTCATAGCCTCTGTCACACATTTGAATTATACTGAGTAAATTATGTTTCATAACATCTACAAGCAGAACATCTTGGGCATCTCCTTTGCCATTTCTCAAACTCATCGTCCCTTTACCCTTGATTTTACCTGGTTCATCATTTCCAGAGGTCACATTTCCTGTTTTTCTTTTACTTATAGATAGATGTTCATCCTTGTCTCCAGTCATGTGCTTGGAACATCCATTGTCTATATTCCAAGGGTCTTTTTGTTTTTGAGTTGAAAGTACTAGACCACATTTTTCACTATCTTTCTTTTTTCATGTGCTGGCATTTCTAGCTAAGAGCTTTATCCTTGGATCTACTTTGTAATTCTTCAGATGGTAGTTTGCAGCTTTGTGGCCAAATTTATGACAGTTATACCATTCAATCTCATCGTTCAATAGGTCAAAGAGATTGGTGCAATGTTGTCTACTCATTGGTTGTTTAGTTCTATGTTGCAAAGATTGTTTATTTCTTGACCTCCTCAATTACATGTCTCTAAACTTAATTTGACAATTTGCAATCTTATGACCAAAATTAGAGCAGTAAAAACAGTAACCATCGAAGAAATTTTGGTACCTGAAGGATGGCCTTCTTCTTGGCATTAGTTGCTCCATCTTCTGATATCTTTGTTTACACATAAACTTTTATTTTTATCAAATCTCTTGGATTTGTACTTCTCTTCACCTTCAGAGTTATGGTCCTTCTTATTGTGTGGACACTTAGATGAAAAGTGACATATCTCCATTTCATATGCAATCAATGTTCCTAGAAGTTGATCAAAAGGTAGAAATTTTAGAACATTAAGTTCTTCTATAGAATATACCTTTGGGTTGAACCTATCTAGCAGAGATCTCAAAATTTTCTGAACTAAAGAGGCTTCCTCAATTTTTTCACCAAGACCTTTCATTGCATTTACTAGTTTTTCAATTCTCAGAAAGTACTTCTCAACAATTTAATCCTCTTTCATCTTAAGTTGTTCAAACTGTAATCTATAGGTTTGAATCTTGGCATCCATTACCTTCTCTACCTTCATAACTGCTAATGAGTTTGTCCCACATTTATTTGGCAGATTCTAAGTTCATAACTTTAACAAATTCTGCTTCTACAAGCCCACTCAGAATAGCATTCATAGCCTTAGCAATGAAGTTGAATTCTAGCTTGTCATCCTTAGAAGCTAGTACAATTGTCTTTACATAGCTAGTCTCTACCACATTCCAGACATCTGCACCTAAAGCCATTATGTAGGTTCTCATCCTACCTTTCCAGAAGGAAAAGTTTGTTCCATTGAACAGAGGGACCTTGTTGGATAAAGTTTGTTCATGGATAGTCATGTTTAAGCTCTAGGATCTACCCTTAAATAAAGCGAAATTGATCTGATACAATTGTTGGACAACTGAGAGGGGGGGGTGAATTAGTTGTTACCATGCTTAAACAATTATGTCCATTTTAAACTCATTACAGAACACTCAATGATGATCACAATAATGTAGGGAAGTAAGCAATAGAATATTCAACATCAATCACACACATGAAATATATAGAGACAGATATTCCTGAGGAAACCCATAAAGGGATAAAACCTCTTCTTCTTGATATGATAAGTAGTATTTATTTTCTGTACATTATCATTCTTATGAGAACCAACTCCTTTTGAGGCTTCCACCTCTATTTTACAAGCAACAACTTGTTGAGAGCACCAACTCTCTGGTTTCTCTAGCACCCACTAGAAGGAACCACCAACTCCCAGAGTGTTCCAGCACCAACTGGATGGAAGCATCAACTTCCAGTTACATAGGCACCAACCTGTATAAAAAAGAACAATAGTTCTCCCTTGCACCATCCTACCACCCTGGGTTTTCTGGTTGCAGCCAGATGGAAGCTGCAACTCCATGTGTTCAAGCACCCACTTGAAACTCTGAGGAAAACAATCCTCCCTAGCACCACCCTACCACCCTGAGATAAAAATATTTGTTAGTGAAATTTATTACAGTGATACAGTATTTATCAATGACTTACCAATCTCATCACTATTCTGCTACATTTCTCTGCTATGCCTGCATCAATGTCTTCCTGCCCGCATCTTCTTATGATTTATGTTCTTCTGCTCTGTCTCTGCATGCGCACCTCAACTTTATCTTCCTCTCTTAGATATGCCTTTTGTTCTATGTCTTTATTCTATGTTTTATAGTTTTTGCACCATTTCCATTCTCTGCTCTACGCCTCTTCTATGCGCTTCAGCTCCTGTGCACAACCTGCTTCTACCGGCATGAATAACTCTCAAAAGAAGCAAAAACCTCTTCTTTGTTCTACGTATATTTATCATGCCAAGTCCTCTACCTGATCATACACTCAACTCTTCATCCTCTCTGGATATTATGATGAGTCTGTTCTTCATCAGTAGTCATTATCCTGAGATTCTTTGACTTCTCTGGCAGTTATAGTCTTCGACACTTTTCCATCTGTCAATTTTTTCTACGATGAGTCTTCATTCCACTAGCAGTTGCCTAGAGACTCTTCAGCTCCTTTGTCGATCACCCTGAAGCTCTTTGAATTCTTTGGCAGATACAATCACTCTGTTACGTCAACTACAGAGAGTCATTTTGGATTCTTTGGCTTCTAAGCCCCTTCCTTCACATGACCATCGACGGTGACCATACGCTTAACCAATTGGTGCTTCATGACTCACAAATTTGGTAATATTGGTATGAGACATCTTGATTCTCCCAACTCCCAATATCTGAAGTGGAGCCTAGCGACATGCTAGCTCCTCCCTTAACCTTCACTGATGTGACCATGGCTATGACCACAGGCCTAACTTCCGATCACTTCATGATCTCGGTATAGCGAGTGTTAGCTCCTTCTTTCAATATGACCTTGGGTGATGATCTCATTTGACCATGTGATTGCAGGCATGTCCAAAGGCGATTTGGGGGCAACCCACTTTTCACCCCGCAATTCACTACAGATCTCCATGTGTCCTTTCTCTAAAATGATGGTTTCAATTGCGGCCCACCTTCAACATTGTAAATTTCGAGCACCTTCAATCCCTGCAATGTGATGGGACCATCGATCTCACGATATTGACAGTGCTCCTGACCTGACGGATCAGATATAACCTTCTTAAATCAACGACTGTGATTGATTCTGGTCTTCCGGATTTTCAACTCTCAAATCTCGCTTCTTTCATACGACAATATTTTGGAGTTGGTGATTTGTAGACACTTATCCTCCTTAATCGACAGCTCTGCCTTTACTTTGGGGATTTTACCTCTCAACTAGATCAACGGTCCTATGTCCCTTTTCTCAATCAACAGTTAAGATCTTCTTTTCTACTCTGGGCTTCAGTGATTTCAACTCTCAACCTTCACACTCTTGTAGAATGATTTTAACCGGAGTCTACAGATTCCTGCCACGTGTCCTCCTCAAATCAACGGTCCTCGCTTACTTCGGGACTTCAGCCTTCGGGAGGTTCAACTCCTCTACACTTGCTTCCTCCTGAAGTACATGATCTGTTTTCACCTGGAGTACATGATCTATTTATGTGTGTCCTCCTGCATATCGATGGTCCTTAGCTCCTTTGGCTCTTTGGGCTTCAGGGATTTCAAATTTCAACTTCGCTCCCTTCACTTTCTCCCGAAGTAGTTTCACCCAGAGTTCACGATCTGTTGACATGTACCCTCCCGCACGAGAAATGATCATAAGTGACTTCGGCACTTCGGGACTTTAGGATGATCGTTGCTTCATTCTCCTCTAGAGTGGTCACCTGTTGAATAATTCATAGGCAGTGGAGACCGCTTATTGTCAGTTAAAACTTCCACGTACATTGTCCTTCCACTGAACTAGATCAATGGTTGAGAATGCACCTGAAGTGATCTTCATATCAGATGGCTGAGAGAGACTTCGGACCTTCGTCCTTCGGGACTTCGAGACTTTTGACATTTTTTGGTGATGAAAATTCCGAAGTAAATCTCTCAGAGTGACGTAAATTGCTTACGTCACTTGTTGACATGGCATGAGCTAATTTCCTCTTGACACTTGTCATCATCTTATTATGCCATGTGTACTTGTTGACATGGTCTTCCACATGTCCTTGCTGACATGGTCTACCACATGTCATTGCTGAGGTGGTCTATTAACGTGGGTGAGACGTGTAGGTAGTGTAGTGCAGGTGGAGGTAGAGCGTGGTAGTGGAGTGTGACGTGTAGCTGGTAGTGGAGTGTGACGTTGAAGTGCGGAGGTGGTATGTATGAGTGGTTTGGTGGTTTGCTTGGAGGAGGGGTTAGGCAGTAAGTGGTAATGAGCGAGGGGGGTCTGAGTTGATAGGAAGGTGACACATATGAGGGTCCCACATGGGAAATACTACCAACTCGGACACCCCCATGGTTAAAGGAAGAAATGTTGGGGGGGGGCAGGTTGATATGCCCTGTTGACCATAGATCTGAGTGCCCGATTATTGGATAATGAGATTAGCGCACCCTCTAACTTATCCTTTCCTTCCACTTAATTTGATCCGATGACTGATGGAAATTCAGGTGATCAAGATCTCAGATCTCAACCCTTTCTTATCTTGTCCTTCCACTTAAATCAATCTAACGGTTGTTGGTCCTTTGGATCGATGATCCAACGGCCACTGTCTCTTCCTCCTGAGCTTTTGATCTCTCTGACTTAGAAGGCTTTCTAAGTGTTCAAGGGTCTTGAACTTTGCTCCTCCTATGAGTCCATCTCTTGGACCTCGTATGTACTTCTAGAAACCACTATCTCTCCTGAGCTTTGGCAATGATGTTAACCTTAGCCCTAGTGCACACTTGTGCTCTGCGTGAAACTCTGCACTATTCCTCCTGAGCTTGATTCCTTATGAAAACTCATGGATTCTAAGGAATCCTATGCATGCTCCTTGCTTCCTTCATGATAACCTATGGATATCTGGAAACTCCAACTCTCTGTCCTGTGCTCATCCTTCTGAGCTTGTAGACAGCAATTTCTCATGGTCTCGTCATTCCCGATTCTATCATTGTTTCTTTCATGTTTGTCATCATTGCTGCCAATATGCCATCGTCGATGTTGTTATTTCTATCACTAACAAGCACACTCTGCCTATAAACATGCCATCATTGTTGTTGTTCTAGCCATCAATGACAAGCACACTCTACCTGTAAACATGCCAACATGGGTTCTCCAACCATACTTCTAGGATGACTCAACCACAAAGCGTCTTCCTATGAGGGATTTCACCATAAGGGGACCAATTTGGAGTTCATCCATTTGTACTCCTTATCAACCATGATAAGACAATAATGAGTCATATTTACATCAATCCAACTATGCATCATATATCAAAGAAACCATATCGATCCATCTTCATCTTTGCATCATTTATCAATGACAAGTCATTGATCCATCTTCATTTATGCATCATATCAATGAAAACTCATTGTTCCATCTTCATTATCATATGACTATGATTCCACTTGGAATTTGTCCATTCACATCAAGGATAATACATATTACATTAGTATGTTATGAAAATACATTATTCCTTTGACATCAATCAATCAATCAATCCTTTGGCATCAATCAATTACTTGACATCAATCAATCAAACCTTTGGCATAAATGACAACATGATCCAACAGAGTTTGCGCAGACCATCCACTCAACCACAGATTAAGTCAAAATCACCTTATCTACTAGTGAATAGAGTATACACACTTCAAAAAAATTTACTCTGGGAGAGTTGGAAGATTGCAAAGGCTGGAAATACGAAATTCCAGAGTACCAGAGGACTTGGTTCCAACATCAGTCACATGATAAGGTAATGAAGCTATTAAGGAGTGAAAAAGGGACTAGAACTAAATAATCCCTCATAAATTTGAATACGGTCTCAAGTTAAAAGAAATCAATCCATACCTGTGATCGATTTATGAAAATCCCTCTTGGTAAATTCAAAAAATTTCATGATAATGTATGAATAATAATAAAGGAATATATTAATTAAAAATTAAAAAACAAACTTTATTATTGTTCATTTAAATGAAGAGGTGCAGTGGTTCAAACAAAGGTACACAATGCTTCAAATTCACACCAGTTGGAAGACTATATAAACAAGAAAGAATGGTGAGAAGAAAGTTTATCTCCAGTCTAGATCGGAAGATCAAAAGCAGAAGCAGAGTCTAAGAAGGAAAACTGAAGATACCTATGGAGTGAGGGTGGAAGGGAGGATCAAGGAAGGATTCATATAATTTTCTAAGTAAAGTGTGAAAATAAGGGAGTTGGTGCTTCCTAGGGTTGGTGCCCTAAAATAAGGAAATTGGTGCTTCCTAGGGTTGGTGCTCTAAAACAAGGGATTTGGTGTTTAATAGGGTTGGTTACCTAAAAACAAGGGAGTTGGTGCTTCCTAGGGTTGGTGCCCTGAAGAAGGGATTTGTATCTCCAAGAGTTGTTGCTCTAAATAGGATTGGTGTCCTTCACAGTCACAGATTATTCTTTATAAACTTTGTAATTCTTTTTAAGTATACTTATATAATCGATATTTAAATATAAGTCCATTGTTGATCTATTTTGATGATAAATAGAATAACAAATTAATTACTAATTGTTTAAAAAGGTAATACTGATTCACCCCCCCCCCCC
>ML823842.1:119755-132717 GCA_009831015.1 Picea engelmannii
CGTCTTAGTATTTCCAACAATTGGTATAAAAGTCAGTGCCTTCAGCATGGTCTAATAACGGGAAGGTAGATCCTGAAAGAAATGGATCAACAACAGGGAATGTCTTCCAACAAAGCACCATTATTTAAAGGATATGATTATGCTCTCTGGAAAATAAGAATGAAAATATACCTTATGGATCTTGGTTTTGATGTTTGGAAATCTGTAGAAAATGGGTACACTACACCAGCTACTCCACCCACAGATATTGCAGGAAAGAATATTTACAATGACAACTCAAGAGCAGTCAATTCCATTCTATGAGGATTAAAAAATATTATATTTGTGAAGGTAATTGTTACAGGTGAATCCTCCTATGGACAAGCGGATTCCCTCTTGGTATCCAGACCCCTAAAACCAAGATATAAATGGTGTTATCATCGGTCACTAACATCCTTTTAGATCTAATTGAGCTAATGAATGAAGAGGAAGAAGAAAAATGTGTACCTTGTTAACGACATTTGTCCTTGCAAATTCCAAGTTGAGCTTCGATCCTAAGCTCCTCGATAGGTCCTGTAGAACAAACAAGGATACAACAAGCTTCCTATTCTACTGAGATTAGCCCAAACACAGATCTATCTACTAGAGACAAGTTTATGTGGAACAAACACAAACTTGAAAGAAACAGGCCAAGCATGTATGTATATTAATGAGAACAAATAAAGAGTACTTACAATCCTCTAATGAAGGTGCAGTAGCTTATTCTAGATCTCCTTGTCCAACCCCTTTTCTCAAGTAATATACATTGATTATGCTTCAATGGCATCTCACTTATGGGATCATAAGTTTGGTGTAATTCTCAATCTCCATATCTGCTTTCACCATGAAAAGTCCTCCTTATATAGGCTTGGAGAGGCCTAACCACTTGAAATATATTTGGGATAAGTTGAGGATTCCTCTCCTCCAGTTGTGGATCTCCCATAAGATCATGCCTTGACCTCAGATTCGAATCTAGCCACCTTCAGATATTGAGGGGATTCTTCCCTGATTTCCTCCAACAAACCAAATTTCTCCCAAAAAGGGCCAGCGCTCCCTCAAAAGGGACACAAAGCATTGGAACACTCCCCTAGAAGAGGGTACAGAGTGCCAACGCTCCTTGACAGTATGTAGGGGAGCGATCACTTCAAAATTTGACTTTTGAGTGGCTTTTTTCAGTGGCAAAAGGCTTGTACTCCTTGTCAATTGTTTTCTCTTTTTCAAGACTAGTCTTTGAGGTGTCTTAAGTGTCTTTATGATGTCATTAGAGAGATGACATAGACAAGATAATTTTTGTGACACTTTCAACCAATATGCAACACTTGCGATATTTGTAATGATGACACTAGCCATCATTGCAATGAGTGATTTTTATGTGTAACAGCTTGAGCCCCAAAGTGAGAAGTCAAAAGACGATGATGATTGAAGTACTTTGTAGACTTTTTCAAGCATGGGATGGACGCAGAGAGGCTGAAAAAAGCTGCACACAACCATCAAACAAATATTATGTCATGTTTCAAACCCAAGGCAGGCATACCTATGCTTGAGTGATAAAGACTTTTTAGGTATGGCCACCATAAAATACATTGCAGATCCATAATTATATTTATAAAAGGTATAGCCACTGAAGATACAATGTGGATCTATACTCCTATGACCTGAACTGATCGTATCCATGAAGAATACACAGTGGATCTACGATATGACAAGACATAGCCACGACCAATACAAAGTGGATCTATGTAATAGTATATGTGTCATAGTTCAAAAGAACTCCTTCGCAACCTGGGCAAAGTATATATAAGAGTGATAACTCAACACAAGGTCTTCTTACCGATCTCAATGTAGTACGAATCTAACCATGTGAATAGATGTCTTGATGTCAAACATGGTAGAAACCACATGATTACCAGTCAATGAGGTAAATCATTAACAAGTGTGAGGGATATCAACATTGATGTCAATGATTCCCAAGGTACTCTAGTACATTCCGACGAATTCCAATGAATGAGATGAAGTAGAACATCCGTGGAATCACCTGATCAGGGGTCAATGATGAAAACCCATTGTCAGACACGAGGAGGCATGCCATTGAGGCATGCAGGTCCCAAGGTACTAACTAGTTTCTAAGTCTAGTTCCTTGATAATGTGTTGAATTCGACAGGAATAGACTCGTCGAAGGAGGGACTTGATGTATCCCCCATCAACGACATGAAAAGGACATAGAGATGTAATTGTTAGATCAAATGAACATGGACTAACAGAGGTATTGAAACAGGATATTTGTGATGGCTGACTCTCGAGGCAGGTACTTCCCTTGAACACTAAGGCACAATAGCAGAAATGTGACATGGACCAAAACTTGATGATGCAGTGGATGTTGTGACTTTCGTCAGGTGACCCAAAGGAGTAAAAGAAACTCAGAGGATTGTATCAGTGCAGAGGTTCAGTGGATTAAAATGTGTGCAAAGACAAAGTGTCATGTTCAAGGGTGACCATAAGAGTTACTGGTAATGTTCTCAAAAACTTCTTGGCTTGCTTCCTTCAATTTTTCCCCCATACAGATAGATAAGTACCTCTTTTTAATTTAACAAGCTCGAGGAGGGTAACACATGCTCGGTATGACTCACCTTTGGTAAGGCCCTCTTCCTTTGTTTAGCGAACTGGAAGAAATAAGGGTTTGGTCCCATATGGGCCCTTCAATGTATGATTGTTTAATGAGTCCAGAGAAGGTAAACTTGGTGGTTTTTCATATTTAGAGAGTCTGAAAACAACTTAAAGACGACTCCAATGTTGTCCTTTTTCGTAATGTTAGTCTTGTGAGGCCAAAAAAGAGATAAATTATCACTCGAAAGATGCCCTTTCAAACCTTTTAACGAGTGGGAAAGGAAGCAAGATCACTCGACAATATTTTCATGTTTAGAGAGTCTGAAAAGATTTTAAAGAATACTCCAAGGGGTTCCTTTTTCGTTTATCCATGCGGGTCCGAAAAAGAGATAAAATTGTGCCCGACGTGTTCTTATATTTTTAAGCTTAAGAACGAACTATGACTATGCTCGTAAAAGTGACAAGATCAAACGAACAAAAGTTGTCTGAAACCTGTCAATAATGTCAAAATTGCATTCCAGGGGATTAATAAGGCCTCCAAAATATTTATAAAAAAAAACCCAAAAACTATATCTTTAGGCAAAAAATGAAATGTATAATAGTAAAATGGGGTAAAAAATGTCATTTACCATTTCATTTGTGCCAAGATTTGTAGCAGTGGAGAATTTTCCATTAGGAGGTGAATCTTGTTTTGCTCAGTGTCGGAGCTATGGTCAACCGTTTTCCTCGTTGTTTGGACCAAGTTGGTGCTCTTCTTCCCTTCTTTCATTTATACAGTTCACATTTTCGTTTAAAGCAATAAATGTTTATAAAAAATGATTCCCTAGGTCAGCCCAAGCACCCAAAACGCTTGGTGGTCCCCTAAAAGTTGTGGGGGAGTGAGAAATAGCTTGGAAAATGACCCTCCTATTCAATGAAGGGAACACCAACACTTTGATGTAGTGGATATGAGGGTGTTGCCCAAAAAACCATAAGAAAAAATTGCCCAAAAACGGCCAGCGACGCTCAAACATGAAGAGGTTATTTTTTTTAAGTTTTTTGAATGCTTGATGGATAATGTAAGGGTGTGTTGGTGCCTTGATGTTCATGCAAAGAGGGAATTGGTATTTTACAAGAGAAAACAATCATTTTTTAAAGTTTTAAAAACTGCCCAAAAATGTGATTTATAATGAAAACTTTGATTGTTGATGCAGGTGATTTCAGCAACAATCATGCTTGAGTGGAAAGAAAGAGAGAATGAGCTCGATGATGTGGCTGCTTTGAAAATTCCTCGATCGAGAGCCACATTGATGGATTTTGATCTCCTCAAATATGTCAAAATGCAAAAAATGAAGAAAGAGGTCCTTCTTCTTGATCATATGATCGGGTTGTGGAACGTTGCGGAACAAGGATTCCATATGGGAACGCAACTTCTTACCATAGAGTTGGAATACATGTACTTCATAACTGGTCTCTCAAAAAGAGGGGCTCCCATAGTTTTAACTGGACAGTGGGCACTTCTCGCGCCTATGGATGAGTATCTGGTAAACCATTGTGTCCCAGGAGCGAGGCTAGTGGGTGGCAGAATTGCAATCAAAGATATCAAGGATCTATCTCTTCAATCCATTATGTTTACAATTATGAGTATAGAGGGAAGTACGAGTGCACACCTAGTTTCAAGATCAAAAGTGGCCTATGGTTTGCAGTGTCTAGAGCCAACATTGTTTAACTGGAGCGCAAGGTTTCTTCACCACATGAAGGAACATATTACGAGATACAAATCAGGGAAGCAGAAGAAATTCGGATATGGTTCATTCTTGGTTCCGTTCTTATTAGAACGCATCCCTGGGATGCAACCTCAGATTTCATTACCGGTACGGCCAGTGAGAGAACCACATATGGAGCGGTGGACCAGCCTATCTCTAAGAATAGGCCCAGATTTAGAGTTTAGATTCACCAGTGATTTCTTCGCTTGGCTGAGACGCCAATTGATCGTGATAGAAGACTTTCCATACGCCGAAGTATATTTCTGGGGCAGCATGGACTTGGTTCTTCCAGAAGGAGAGGATTGGGATGTGTCAGGTAAGAAATCAAACTGATCTTGTCAAGTGTTTTTAATTTTTTAAATGTTATAATTTTGTTTTGAGTACATAGAAGAGTCTTTAACAGACGTATCGTTTCATCATGCAGATAGAGGAGAAACACGTCCAGCAGATATGCCATCACTGTGGCTTTGCAGGGATGCTTAGATAGCGGTAGATCAAGGGGTAGCAGTAGGAGGTCTCCTGGAGGTTGAAAGAAACCTCCAAGGTCTCATGATGGGTATCCCTCCTCTCAGGAGGCGGGAAGTGCCACTACATTTACAAAGACACACTATGGGAGTGTCTGAGAGTCTTAACTCTCTACTGAGGCGAATAGCGCGTGCAGTGATATGTTACTCATAGCATAATGTGATGCTGAGAGATTAGGATCTTCCTGATGATTAGATAGTCTGTATGACGATGTTTATGAGTGTGAGGACCCACATTTTTCCTATCTATGTACCATTTTTTATGTAATCAAACTTTTTCAGTCACGCCGTATATATATATATATATATATATATATATATATATATATATATATATATACATTTCCGAGTTTTTACAGTGCCAAATGATTTTCAAATGATGATGTATTTTATGTGATGTGTTTTAATTTACATAATGATATGTGATGTGATTCATTTCCTTTATGAAAACTTATCTATGTGCAATATATATATCCATAATGTAATTTGCTAATGAATCCGAAATGTTATTGAGTTCTCTTGGTATGTGTAGGTATTCGATAAAATCAAAAGTTCGTTCAAGAAAACGAACTCGTAGGTGGAGTCGTAGTAGGATAGGATTGCGAATATCATAGATTCGATTGAGTTGACAGACCACGAGTTGAGAGTCCAGATTGACAATTATGTGATAAATGCCTAGGGAGGATTCTTTGGTTAAAATTCCAATGACAGCATGATATTCTACCAAGTTATTAGTTGTCGATCCTAATAAAATACCTATGAAACTCACCATCTTGTCAGAGTGGTAAATGACCCAAGCTACGGAAGCAACATTCTGGGTGTGTCGACTAGCACCATCCGCAAACCCGACAAAGATAGGAAAGGGATATTTCATCTGCGCATGAAAACACAAGACACACTATAAGCAGCTAAGGCAAAAACTCGATCACGCAAAAGAAAAAGACACACCAAACTAAAATACAATAGTGTACAAAGCACGTATGTTATATGTTCTAAGCATAGTACTTCTTGAGGTAAAGCTTGTTCTGAGGCTCACCTAGGAATATTCTGTCATAGTCCACTAACTCGTAGGCACCTCTATGTAGAACATGTTTCACGATGTAAGGACCATGCCATAGAGGTTCTAACTTACCCGTCCCTAACTTGTCATGAGCCTGGTCATAAATGAGGACTAGGTCTCATTCTGCAAAAGTGTGAGGATAGACAGACTTTTCGTATTGATTCTTGATTCATTTTTGATATGTCTCATTGACGAGAGTAGCATCACAATGTGTTTCATCCAACATATTCAAGTGTAAGAAACATTCTTCTTCAACAGAAGTGTGGGGCAGGATTTCTACTTTGAGTTTTAACGAAGGAATTTCACACTCGATTGGTAAAACCTCTTCTATGCCATATACTAGCTGGAAAGGAGTGAAACCAGTAGCATTTTTTACTGAGGTCTGGTAGGCTCAGAGAGAGGAGAAAATTTGTATATGCCAATATGTCTTGTTGGCCCCTACCATCTGTTGGATCATAGTTTTGAGGACTTTGTTGATAGCTTCAACTTGTCCATTCACTTGAGGATAGTACGGGGATGAGTTCTCATGGTGAAAACCCAACTTGGCATGCAACTCACTCATCATCTGGTTTTTAAAGTGTGAACCATGATCAGTGAAAATGGCGTGTGGAACACCAAAACAAGTGATGATGTGGTTAAAAAAGGAAAGATTTGGAGTATGACCATCATTCAGAAAGGTAGGCATAGCCTCAGCCCATTTTGTAAAGTAATCGATGGCAATGATTATATAATCGTGCCCCCCGGCAAAGGTAGGATTACATTGCATAAAATCATTGCCCCATTTGGAAAAGGGGCCGAGGGAAACAATGGGATTCAGCAGAGAAGGGTGGGTTCATGCCTTTTTGTGAAAAACTTGGCAGGGTGAGCATTTTTTGACTGCCTCAATACAATCTTTGAAAATTGAGGTCCAAAAGTAGCCATCACGTAAGATTTTTTGAGCGGTATCCATCCCAGAAAGATGACCGCCACAGGCTCCAAGGTGACAGTCATTAATCACGCATCCAGCCTCTTCATGAGTGAGACATTTTCGCAGGATAGTGTCAATGACACGGCAGTATAAAGTGTCGTTGATAATAAGGTAACGATGAGAATGGTGGTGGATACAATGATGTTCTTCATGAGAGATATCGGGTTGAAAACGTTGGGTCTGGAGATAAATAAGAATATCTCCATACCACAGATCGTATGTGCTAATGAGGAATATATTTTTGTCCGGAAGAGAATCTCTAGGCTATGTACCTTCATCAGCACAGGGAAAGTCACAAATAAACTCTAC
The DNA here is from genome assembly GCA_009831015.1 of Picea engelmannii. Lineage (NCBI taxonomy): Eukaryota > Viridiplantae > Streptophyta > Pinopsida > Pinales > Pinaceae > Picea > Picea engelmannii. The sequence goes on from ML823842.1 coordinate 126,983, forward strand.
AAACACCAGGGACTTTTTTGCTTTGGATTTAGTGAACTCGATATCAAATTCCTAAAGGATAATGATCCATTTTGAATATTTTCCCCCAAGAAATTGACGTGTCAAAATGTGGTACATGGGGTTCGAGTCCACAATAACTGTGGTGGTGCATAGCAAAATGTAGTGATGGAATCTCTGGACGGCAATGATGACTGCCAGAGCCAACTTTTCAACATGTGAATATCTAAGTTCTGGACCAGATAGACTTTTGCTCCAATAATATATCATGTGTTCCTCGTCGTTAGGGTCCTCTTGAAATAACACCATGGAAATAGTGGAAGAGGAGGTTTCTCAGTAAAGGATATAGTCCTTTGTGTAATTTGTAGGATGTAACAAAGGAGCGTTGGTTAATGCATGCTTAAGAGAAATAAACAAGCATTCAGCAGTGTCATCCCAAATGAAAGGGATGTCTTTATATAATAAGGGCATAAATCCTTTTGTAATCTCAGCATAGTTACAAATGAAATGGCGAAGAAATTTGTCTTTCCCTTGCAAACTTTGGAGTTGTGTCAGATTGTTAGGTGGAGGTAAAGCCAGAATAGAATTAATTTTTAAGGGATCCACCTGAATCCTATCCTTGGAAACAATGAAGCCGAGGAGTCAGCCTGATTCGACAGTAAAAATACACTTATGTGGGTTCAAATGAATGGGATAGAACCGACATCAAAGAAAAATAGCCCATAGATGACCAAAATGGTCTGATCGATTGGATGAGTGGGTAGGTAAGTCGTCGAGGCAAGGTGCTGCAATATGTTTGATATCATGGAAAGAATAGCACATGGCTTGTTGGAATGTAGCACCATCATTTTTAAGGCCAAAAGGCAGTTTCCGATAGGCAAACGTTCCCTACGGGTAGATGAAAGTTGTCTTATGTTGATCAGCAGGTAAAATTTCAATCTCGTTATACCCTGAGAAACCATCCATAAAAGAGAAAATTACGCTACCAGCACAATTGTCAATAATCTGGTCGATGAAGGGTGTAAGGTAGTTGTCTTTCAGACAAGCCTTATTGAGGTCCCTATAATAAACATAGACACAAATGGTCCCTTGCTTCTTGGTGACCAGAACAATGTTTGAAACCCATTCCGTCAAAGGGACAGGATAGATGAAGCCAGATTTCAATAATTTCTCATCTTCTGCCTTAATAGTCGCGGTCTTCTTAGGATGGACCAAGCGGAATTTCTATCGAATAGGTTTTACACCTGGGTAGGTTTTAATCTCATGCACAACGATCGAAGGATTGATCCCAGGAATCTCTTTGTATCTCCAAGTGAAGACATCGCAAAATTATTTAAACAAAGAGGTATAGGAAACCACTTCCTCGGGTGTACAATTAATGTCGAGATTAATATTTTCTAATATAACTTCCTTGATCGAAATATCTATTTCAGCTGTAGAGTTAATGTTGCCTAAATTCCCTTCAGAAATAGCATCTTGTGTAAGTATAGGTGATTGGGGAAATTGGACAACATTAGGAGGGAAGATAGAGTGTATATCTTCCAAAATTTCTTCGAGAGGTGGAAGAAAAGAGGATCGATGATGGTTATCATCCCAAGGTATGTCTTTGATGTTAAGAATTTCTAGTATTGATTCATCAGAAGGAAAAATTTGGGAGATGTAGTCGAACGCAGACATCAAGTAATTTAACCACGATGGCATCGAGTAAGTGTCAGGTGCCAAGAGATGTTGGTCATCCAAGGAGGGAGAGGTGGATTGGATGGAAACATATGAGGTTTTGGCTGGACTAAGTGGCATGGTGTCACCTAGTGCATCAAATTTCAACGGACTAGATACAATCCAAGGGTCATATGATTCCAAGGACTGGTAAACCGTAGTCGAAATCATATTGATTGTGGCCACATGATGTGTGGTGGGTGGAAGTGGTGTAGGGAAGGTACCCATAAGGCTAGATTCTTTCAACAAGCCAACACCAACACTTTCATACGTGATCTTGTGATCTCCCAGAAAAGGAATATTGTTGGTAGCAAGAGTGCAAGCATCAGGTGTACAGAAATCTAACTGATTGATAGTGACAATTTTACCTTGATGAGGAAATTTCACACATCGAAATAGTGACGAAGCAATGGCGAACATGGCATAGAACCAACTTCTTCCAAGCAATAAGTTGTAATCGAGGGGAGAATTGACCACCTTGACATCAACAGAGACAGATTTGTTACCCAATTGGATAGACAAGGATTGCAAAAGTCCATGGGGATGAAAACCTCACCCGTCGAATGCATGTAGCATCGTTGGGGACTTTTTAAGTGCAGGTGATTTCAAGATATTCCAGTAGGCTAAAGACATGATACAAGTAGAGGCTCCCTCATCCAAGATAGTGCAGTGGATTTGTTGATTATGAACAACAAAGTCAACTTGGAAAGCAAGTTGATGAGAGAGTCGAGGCAAGAAATTATCCAGGTTAAACATGATATTATTGGATGACTCAGGATTAAAAGCACCAATAGCGGCCAAGAGCGTTCTACGTTGACTGGGGAAGTGTTGTATAACTTCTAACATAGACATAGCACATGGTGCTTGTGCCAGATCTTCAACAATGTTGTAGTTCTGGGTGGAACGTGAACTAGGATTAAAGGTAGATTTACGGATAGTTCTTTTAGGAGGGCGTAAGATAGAGTTGAACACAGGTTTCTCAATATGAAGTAGTCCAGGCGGAGGACTAACTGATGGAGGACTAATGGAGGATGGTGATGGATCTGGTAAATTACTGTTAGTGACTTTTCCTTTGTCAGGTTTAACTGGAGTGTCGTAAGTCATAGAGAGAGTGGTTAAATCAATCCCATTGAAGAGATAGATATGGGCACTTGCTGAGGCTTCATCATGAGAAGGGTGGTTGGAACTGTCCCCTGGAGAGGGGGTTTGAGAAACCATAGATTGTTGCTGAGGAAAAGGATGAGTAAGCACGGTGGGTTGGGAATTCCCTTTGAAAATTTTGGCCACTTCATCGTGATGTGGACAGTCTCAAGTGTAGTGATCATTACCAAAAATAAGACATGGGAATTTTGGCTTTCGTTGTGGTTACTTTTCGTTAGCAGGTGGTGTGTTTTGAGCTTTGGGTTGTTCATTACTATTCTTTTTGGTTTTGTTCTTTGTTTTCTTCTTACCTCTGGTTTGTTGTGAAGGGGCAGATTGAACTGCATTCACCTCGGATATTTTAGTTTGGGGGGAGGTAGAGGAGGGTGCAGTCGAATTGGAGGTGGATGTCAGAGCAGATTGATTAGTTGTTCCAGTCGACTAGGATGAATATTGTGTTTTGACGAAGCCAATAATGCCATCCACATGTGATGAAGACGAAGGTTTGGATGGATCAGTAGTGGCATGGGTAGCATTTGGGATTAACTCGTACAAAGTACTAGACTATGAGTAAACCAGATCTAAGTACTATGCACTGGAAATGGCTTCCTCTTTTGTGACTACACCACCCATGGCGACATCACGAGCTATCGGGGATAATAGGGATTTAGTGAACCATTCTGCCAATAATTGGTCAGGAATGACTTCTTTGATCAACCTTCGTCATCGTCTCCACTCATGAATATGATCAAAGATATGCACAGAGTTTTTTTGATGAAGGGAGGTCAAGAGTTTGGTACCTGTCTCATATCGAATGGGTAGTTGAAAGTGTGTGAGAAAGGATATGGAAAGGGAGTTAAAATCTTAGAAAGAACCACGTGGAAGTTTGATATACCACTTGGTTGTTGAGCCCGTAAGTGTTCTCTGGAAAAGATGTAAATAGATAGATTCATCCATTAAGGAGTTCGATGAACACCATAAATGGAAAGTCATCACATGGTTATTTTTGTCCTCTCCAGGTTTACCATCAAATTTTGGAATATCAGAGGGCAGTTTAGCCGGAATCACGGGCCAAAAACGATAATGACATATAAGATCATTGGTCAACCGAGACAAGTCTGGGAGATCCACAGTAGCAAGGAATGGTAGTTGTCGGTTAACCTGAGGTTGATACTGGTGTGGCATAGGAACACCAGTAGTACCATAAACTAGATTAGGTGGATAATTGTAACCAATAGGTCCTCCTGCATACGGTTGTTGCTAACCAAAGTAGAGAGGATTCGAAGAGGGTTGAGAAACATTTGGGAGCAGAGGATAACTTGATGGGTTATGAGGATTATAATTCGGTTGATGGGTTTGTCCATAAAGTGGATAGACATTTTTTCCATAAGGAGGATAAGGTTGTTGTTGTCCTTGAGGATGTTTCCCCCCAGGGAATAGTGGATTTCCTGGAAAAGGAGTGTGCCAAGGATTGGGCATTGTAGATGCATTATGTCTAGAAGGTTGATGATGGGATCCAGTTTGAGGCTACCCCCCAGCATGAGGTTTCCCTCCAAACAGAGGTTTCTCCCCAAACGGAGGTTTCCCTCCAAATGGAGGTTGTCCTCCGAAAGGAGGTTTCCCCCCGAATGGAGGTTGCCCTCTGAAAGGAGGTTTCCCCCTAGCATGAGGTTGAGTCCCTAGAATTTGGAAACTAGATGTAAATGACTGACCAATGCCACTTGATGGATTAGAGCCACCAAGACCAGTTCCTCTGGGTTGTTCTAAAGGTATCAGGCTTCCGATTATAACTTGGGTAGTATTGACAACGGAAATATTTAGTGCTTTGTACCCAAGGGGAAGTGAAGAAGAAGGCCTAGATGAAAGTGGTGTACCAATGGGATCTTGGCTAACCACCACATTACCAGTGGGAATAGTCACAACGTGAGGGACCATCGTAGAATGGGCCATTTGGAGAGAAATAGTGGAACTTGGACCAACAGACTGCATGTTCGGACCAACGGATGGTATGATGGAACTGACGGTTGTACCAGTAAAATTATCTAAAGGTACGGTATAGGTAACAGATGTTTTGAGTAATTGGGATATGACAGGTATATCAGCACCTATTACTAATCCGTAAACGTCTCGCACCGTGTGAGGTGGGCTTCGAATTATATCAGTCCAAAGTGGGTCTTCAACTTGTGGGCTTGAAAGAGACCCATTCAAAATTTCAGAAGGATCAATGACAACAAGTTCTCCATCTGAATTCATTTGGAGAAAACGCCTTTCATATCCCATAGGAATGTGAAAATCCTCCATAGGATTCGTAACAAGTCGAAAATTCTCTAAAGAGGTGGAAACTTCCTCCTGTGAGGTCATAACATCGTGGACCTCTCTCTGTTGAGGAGATCCCTCCATAGAATGAGAGGGTAAAGGGGTATATTCTTCCATATTTTCTAGGGGAAGGCCTTGTACCCTACGCAAACGGTGTGGAGGGTCGATGTTGGTGGAACCAAAAATTCGATGGAAAAAATCTATGGCCAACTAACAAAAAAGAAATAGCATACACTAATCAAATCTAGGAATCAAACCAAGCAAACAAAACTTCTCTCGATGATCAAACTAGTTGGTGATGAAACCCAATGTCACGTGATCAAGTCAAAAAAGGGCTAGGATATGGTGGTGTTAGCGATATTTCTTGCTAGGGGGTTTAGACATCAAAAGAATGGGTTAAAACCCACCTGTCCTAAGTTTTGGTGCGAATGCGCCCGTGATTAAATGAGAATCAATATTGAACGGCCAAGAATCGCGTGCCCAGATCAACGGCGCGCGTTGGATTCCGGACCCCCCTTGCCTTTCTACCTTTAAGTGGGGGGGGTCCGGAATCACGGGCGCAACTC
>ML823842.1:132817-170725 GCA_009831015.1 Picea engelmannii
CTGCACTCTTCTTGCATAAGTCTTCCACCTGCTCACCCTTTACTATGACCCACTGTTTGGTGTTTATCAAGACCTCATTCGTTCACGCATGCCTGGTCTAGTTTGCGAGTTGAGATTGTATTGTTCTGAGTTTCCTTCCGTCTTATCACCCCCTTTAAATAAATCGTGACATTAAACTGATGGGCTTCGGGCTCTGCTCCTGTTAGCAATCCAGGAGTGACTTCCGAATGCCAACAGGTGGAACAGTTACAATGGTGACCTACTTAACAGACTTTCACCTTGGTGCAAGCTTCCACGCAATAATTGTGGATTTACCATCCAAGGAGTCTGAGTGAGTTTGACCAATGTATGTTCCAGGTACAGTAATACTTCCCTTCACCATCACCTCATGTAAGTACCTAAAGATTATGGAAACTAACGATACCAACTCGTAGTCATCCCCCGAGTGGGTACATTCGACAGTCTGTTCTGAACGTATGAGCAGGATAACAAATCTGAAATCCTTCGAGAGAACTAAGGACAAGTGGACTGGTAGAACTCCAGAGGACCCCGAACAGATTCAGAGTTCATGAAGCACTGAGACCAAATGAAACCAGTTGAGCCTCAATAAGAACCCTCAATATACGATCTGACCACTACAAACAGTTGAACCAAGGAGGGATAATCTTTGTAATTCTCCCTAATGCGACCTTGTGCGTAACCCCTGTGTGAGAGGGGGATCCCAAAAAGCCTATACGACAATTGGATTTTTCTCTCCCTACCACAAGATGTTAATGTTTGTTTTGAATACTTTGGAGAGTTGTATTCACTACCTAATCCAAAGTGTTAATCCTAGTCTAATGTTGGTGGAAGATTCTAAAAACAAAATGTTCTAGATAAATTTTAATTAGCGTTAATTTTGCAGTTGTTCTTTACTCAAAGGGTGTATGACAATGAAACTGATGGTATTATGACTCAAATCCCAAAAAAATGCATAATAAATGATAAGCGGCCCTTTCTTTCAATGAATTCCTATTTAAGGGAAAGAGAAAGATGTTATTTTCACTGTCAAGCAGTAAGATGCAGAATCCACAAACAATTTGTTTCTCAATCAAATCCAATGTAATGCTAAAACTCATAGCAATCCTTTCTAAAATCCAAAAACAATCATAAAAAGTATCATTTTTCTTTATGTGTGAATGATAATCAATCCGATATAAAACTTCCTATGTCATCCAGATTGCAAAGTCAACAAGGGTCAGACAATCAGAAGAAAATTACACATAAACAATGCACTCTCGTTGTGATAAAACAAGAAAGACAAAGATGACAAAAATTTGCAAAAAGAAAACCAAAAGCTCAAAAAAATTGAAAAAGGCTTGGACAAGATGACCTCAAAGATTAAATGGAAAGGTGCATAGATATTTGAATCTCCTCATGAAGGCTTCTACTCAGTCAGATAAATGAGAATAAAACAGCAAGTTAACCCTAAATCAACAAAGACAAAGAGTGACTTCAAGGCAAGGAAAGAAAATGTCAAAATTCCAAACAAAAGAGGATCAATTCTTAGAAAACAGGGTGTTGAAGGCCAAGACCAAGATGAACTGAGATTGTAAAAATCTTGAGCCAATGCCAAAATAAATAAAAAAATTTAGAGAGTGAAAATCCTAAAAGAAATCTCACAGAAAAGGGGTAGCACTCTGGTGTAAAGGGCACCATATCATTCCAACTCTCTGTGTAAGGCCAACAAGGAGTGCTAGCACTCTGATAGCAAGGGAAGGGGAGCGTTGGACTCTCAAAACTCAGAAAAAATACCCAGAAAGTCAAAATTCCAAGCAAACTCAGTCAATCAGGGTGAGTATGATGAAAGAAAGAGGCAATCAATCAGATCTAAGAATCAAAAACACGATGTGTAGAAAGGTAAAAGAATGAGAAAAGACCAAGACAAGGCCTAGGAAAGGAATCAAAAATCAAAGCTCCTCCCCAGCGGAGTCGCCAATTTATGTTACAAGTGAATCCTCCTGCGAACAAGCGGATTCCCTCTTGGTATCTAGACCCCTAAAACCAAGACAGAAAGGGTGATATCATTGGTCACCAACATCCTTTTAGATCTAATTGAGCTAATGAATGAAGAGGAAGAAGAAAAATGTGTACCTTGTTAACGGTGTTTGTCCTCACAAATTCCAAGTTGAGCTTCGATCCTAAGCTCCTTGATAGGTCTTGTAGAACAAACAAGGATACAACAAGCTTCCTATTCTACTGATATTAGCCCAAATACAGATCTATCTACTAGAGACAAGTTTATGTGGAACAAACACAAACTTGAAAGAAATAGGCCAAGCATGTATGTATATTAATGATAACAAATGAAGAGTACTTACAATCCTCTAATGAAGGTGTGGCAGCTTCTTCCAGCTCTCCTTGTCCAAACCCTTTGCTCTAGTAATCTACACTGATTATGCTTCAATGGCATCTCACTTATGGGATCATAAGTTTGGTGTAATTCTCAATATCCATATCTGCTTTCACCATGAAGAGGCCTCCTTATATAGGCTTGGAGAGGCCTAACCACTTGATATATCGTTGGGATAAGTTGAGGATTCCTCTCCTTCAGTTGTGGATCTCCCCTAAGATCATGCCTTGACCTCAAATTTGAATCCAGCCACCTTCAGATATTGAGAGGATTCTTCCCTGATTTCCTCCAACAAACCAAATTTCGCCCAAAAAGGGTCAACGCTCCCTCAAAAGGGACACAGAGCATTGGAACATTGCCCTAGAAGATGGTACAGAGCGCTAGCGCTCCCTGACAGTATCTAGGGGAGCGCTCCCTTCAAAATTTGGCTTTTGAGTGGATTTTTTCAGTGGCAAAAAGCTTGTACTCCTTGTCAAGTGATTTCTCTTTTTCAAGACTAGTCTTTGAGGTGTCTTAATTGTCTTTACGATGTTATTAGAGAGATGACATAGACAAGATAATGTTTGTGAAACTTGCAACCAATATGTGACACTTGCGATATTTGTAACGACGACACTAGCCATCATTGCAATGAGTGATTTTTATGTGTAACAGTAATGCATTGTAAGCCATCTAAGGATATCTGGGACAAATTGGAGGTTATATATGAAGGAAATAGCAAAGTCAAGGAAGCCAAACTACAAACCTACAGAGCATAGTTTGAAAATTTGAAAATGAAAGAAGAAGATAACATTGTTGAATATCTTCATAGAGTAGATGAGGTAGTTAACTCAATCACAGCAGTTGGAAAAGAACTTAAAGACAAACCCATTGTACAAAATATCTTGAGATCATTACCTATGAGGTATGATGCCAAGATTTCTACAATTGAATACAGACCAAATCTTGAAAAACTAACAGTAGATGAGATCCATGGAATTCTTACAGTGTATGAGATGAGTATGGGACAATAAAAACCATCAAAAGGAGAAACAAACTTTAAGGCTTCTAAAGCAAAGAATAATTAGGAGCATATCTCTAGTGAAGATCAGTCAGATATATCAAATGTATAAGAGGTCAACTTTATAAAGAAACTCCATAAAGGATCTAGAAAATATAAAGAAAAGTTACCCTTCAAATGTTTCAACTATGGTAGAATCGAACACTTTGCTAATAAATGTCCCTATCCTAAGTAAGAGGAAAGCGATGATGAAATAACTTTAAAAGATCAAAATAAGAGCAAAACCAAAGATAAAAGGAATTTATACAAGAAGAAGAAAACTTTATTTACCCAAGAAGACAATAACTCATCTGAAGAAAGTGAAGAAGAGTATCCAGAGATTCTATTTATGGGAATGAAAACTCAAGATGATAATCATTTGGAATATGAAGAAGAAGTGAACCTTGAGGAAGAATTTATCTATGCAATTAGAGAACTAAGAAAATCTAAAAATCAAAACAAGTTACTAAGGCAACAACTTCTAAAGTTTGAAGAAGCTATAAAATCAAGAGAAAAGGAGGTTTCCAAAAACATTAGTGATTCAGAACAATTGATTATAGAATTAAAAACCCAAATCCAAGGAACCAAAAAAAAAAAAGCAATATTGAATAAGGAACTCAATGAAAAACAAAAAACATGTAAGATATTGGAAGATGAAATAATTCAACTAAAAGGGAAACTAGAAAAAGAAGACATTCAGTCTAAGTTTGAAAACAGCTCAAAAATCTTGAACAACATTCTTAGCAGTTAGAGATAATCAAATGATAAGACAGAAATAGGATATGATCCCTCTACGGAGCAAAACAATGACAAACAACCAATTAACTATGTAGATACTCATAAGAACTCCATAAGAATAGAAGAAAGTAAGGCAAGGACAATACCATTGAAGATTATCCCAAATAAACAGAAATTTGCACTCCCTACTAAAGAAAAAGATGACAAAAATAATAGAATCATCAGAAGGAATCCCTCTAACATAAATCAATATATTTTCCTTGGACATTGTTATTCCTGCAATAATTTTGGACATAAAGCAATACATTGTAAAGCTTATAGAAAGTACAATCCAATAAATGTTCAAAGATATGAAAACAATAAGAATAATGCAGAAAGAATAAATTATAACTCATTCTCTCCCTTACAAGACTTCAATATTGAATGCCAAAAATGCAACATATATGGTCATAACGCTAGTGAATGTAGATTGCCAAAGTATTCCATGAAGGAAAGTGTCTCTAGCATCAAGGAAGATTATAAGAAGATATGGAGAAGAAAAACTAAAGTACAAAGGAAGAAAAATGATGAAGATATTGCACCTAAAATTGATAAAATTGGCAATAAGACAATGATGGGTGAAGTATCTGATAAGGTATATGAAAATCAAAGTTATGCATATAAAGTGGATCAAGCTCAAGAAAAGAAAAATCCTAAAGAAAAATATGACACAATTGCAGAACTTGATAATGTCCTGCAAATAAATTATCCATTACCCAACAAATGGAAAATGCAAAAAGAAAATTCTCAAGAAAAGGATAAAGAAGCTTTTGTTGCACAAAACAATGATGATGATGATAAAATTTCAATAGGAGATCAACCAGAAGAATTAAGTGATGATGATCTTGGAAATTTTCAAAAACTATTTTGATGATATGCTAAAACTCCTCCTCAACAAAAATATAAAAAAAAAAAAGGAAGGAGGAATTAGGGAAGACTTAAGATTGCTCTTGTTGATACCCCTATGAATATTGAAACACAAAAGAATGAAGAGGCTCTTGGATTACAAATGAATGAATAGATAACTAGAATCATTGAAAGCAACTTGGTTTGATGGTATAACTCTCTGCATGATCTGACATGGTGTGTTGCAGGTCTTCGTCTGCCTAGGAACAGTATTGGTTATGTATTCTCTTAGCGAAGTTATGTGAATGGTTTATGAGGTAGATCTGTCATGGTACATGGTTGGTACATATGTGAGATCCATTGATATATCTTATGATAGAGGCATATCATGTGTGATATGACACTTTTTAAGGCACATTGTCGGTACATTGATAGAGGCACTTGTTGATGATCATGATATATGCTTAGTTCACTTTTGACACATATTTTTCTTCATGGTTGATGCATGAGATAGTATGTATGATTGGCATACACTTGATGTATAGTGTGGCATATGTTTATATGGTTGATGCATGGACAGGTCCAAGGATCATTATAGTAAGAGCATATCATTATTGAGTATTTTATCTATGTCTTAGTTGAGCTGTAGTATTTGAAGTGGAAGCAGATTGCAATGATAGCATATTGGTCATCTTGCAAAGAAGATAGGGGGAATTATTTTTCTTCCCATGATTGTTTGCAGCAGCATGATTCCAGGTGGAGAGATGATTGGCAATCATGCCACCAACATTTCCTAAGATTGATATCCCTTGTCCAAAGGGGGAGAGATTCATAGACATGGGGAGCATCACCTCTGGGGCAGTATCACCCTAAAGGGAGAAAGGAAACATCCATTTTTGTCATTGTTTTCAAAGGGGGAGAATGATCAGTAAAATATAGATACGATTGAAAAAGGGTTTTTACTTTGTTGCCATCAATGCCAAAAGGGGAGAATGTTGGACATGGTGTTATGGTGTTGGCATTGATGTCAAAGAAGGCCAATATGATCAATGTTGGACATGGTGTTATGGTGTTGGCATTGATGTCAAGAAGATCAACATGGTATTTTCATTATATGTCTTTGGGATCCTAAATCTCACGAGAGATAACGTAGTAGTTTGCACGTAAGACATAGCATGAGGTGCAAAGGAATAATGTATAAACCTAAATCTCAGAAGAGATAGCCTTATGATTGGATAAAGATAGTGCATAGAGGAGTGCACTAACACAAAGATCAGAAGGGAGAGCGTTAATTGAAGCTCAGAAGAGATGTCGCATTTGAAGTAACACAAGAGGCATATTTCTACGAGTGAAGAAATCCTTTTGTAAAGGATCGAGTTATAGGATCCATTCATTCTTAGTTCAGGACAATCCAGGACCGTCAGATCGAGGTGGAGCCAAAGGCTGGGAAAAATTAAATACTAATCATCAGATCAAGAAGTATCTTTGGGTGATCTCTCAACCATTGGATCAAGTAGTCAACTCGAACGTTGACCACTCCGACGAAAATGAGTCTAAATAATGTAGGAAAACCCGAGGTCGAAGCTCCAAAGTCATGAAATCCCATCGACCATCGGATCAAAGGAAGAGCTGGGAAATCTCATCAACCATTGATTAAGCATAATGGAAGGACAGGATAAGTGGGGCCAAAGGCACAAAGTACTAGAGTAAATAGATATTATTGGGTCAAGACAAGGAAATATCAAATGGTGGCAAAACATATTCGTCACTTCGGCAATGATCGAAGGCTGATATAAAAGTGAAAAAATCCTGAAGCCATGAAGTGAAAATTCATAATCGTGAAATCACGCCAATCGTCTGATCTAATATGAAGATCAAAATAATACATGTGACACAACAATAGGTCCACGTCAGTAGCATCATGTCAGCAAGGACACGTGGCCCAATCAAATGGTGACAAGTGTCAAAAATCATATGGCACAAAAGGTCTGTGAAATTCACAAATCAAGGTGACACATGGCACACACACTATGGGTCCACGTCATCATTTTTGAAGTTATAATGCCACATCACTCTGAGATTATAGCCTCCGGGGATTTCCAGCTTCTCCTACTAGCAAAAATACATGGCACACACATATGGATAGAGAATTCTCGATCGTTGATCAAGCATAGTGGAAGAATAGAGAAAACATGAGGTGTTAACCAACAGCAAGTTGTCACTGTCATTTTATGACTTATTCGGTAGGTAAACCTTCGGAGGAAGTGAAATACTTCAAAGTTGTAATATCCCAGAGTCCCGGAGTGTCGAATCCTCGAGATAAGATCTAATTGTTCGTCAAGGAGGAAGATCCACGGTTGAGATCCAAAAGTGAAAAGTAAAGTGCATCAAGTTTATGGACACATGTCATCTCTAGATTAAATCACACAATGGGAAGGCCATTAACAAAACACCTTGTTGAGTTTACGTGAACCATCCACTCAACTATATATTAAGTTAGAACCATCTAATCTACTAATGAATAGAGTATATGCACTTCGACGAAATTTACTCTGGGAGAGTTGGAATATTGCAAAGGCCAGAGTACTGGAGGTCTTGGTTCCAGCATCGGTTGCGTGATAAGGTAATGAAGCCAATAAGGAGCACAAAATGGCCTAGAATTAAATAATCCCTTAGAAATTTGAATACAGTCCCATGTAGGAGAATAAGGGTGAAAAGAGAAAGCACTAATAGAACAACGCTTGGAATGGATAAGCATGTGGTTTTGAACCTGTGGTCTCATAAAGGAAAGATAAAGTGCCTGGGGCTTATCTCTATTTTTTGTAGGAAACTCAAGAAGAACACCATAACAATACAGAGAGTTGGTAAAAGCTCAAATATGATATGTTGGAGAACTGGGGACACAGCAGAAGCGTAAAAATGAAATAAAGAAATGTTATTGGATAAATCGGTGAATGCAGACATAAACTAATCTCCCTAGATCCACCTGGATCTAGAACAAAACAAGATAGGACATGACTCTTTCCCTAGGTTGCTACCATTGAATTTTTCATCAAAGAAGGAGCGTATGACATGTCTTTATATATTGCTTCCTTATATCTTTGTTGTCCCTGCTTTGCTCCAGGGCTCTTATGAGATCAGATCTGCAATGACACAAACCAACCAAAGTGAAAGAAACAATTATATTTTCAATGGAAACCTAAACATGTGATCAAGGAGTCATGTAATAAAATACTAATGATTTTATGGGAAAGAAACATGTCGTTGTATCATATTAAGTAAGAGTGGAAGATACAACCAAAGTTCCTTGATGTCGCAAGTTCATTTTCGGTGGTCCTTTGTTCCAACACACACATACACTTTCTCTGAATTTGCATGAAGATAATCCACAAAGCTTGATGGACAAATGGAGGCCTCAAGCATCAATTGTATCAGGATTCTTCACACAGTCTCCAGCCTATTCTTGGTTCAATCTTGCTTGACCTTGCTTAAAATTTTCCATGAGAAATCCATTATTATATAGGAGAAGATGAAGTGGTTACTAGGATGAGGACGATCCCACCAAATCATAGAAGCCAGTAAGATCACAACCATATGGATGCCACCTCTCATTCTAGAAGATTCTCCTTCTAGAAACTTCATGAAACTTCTTCCTTTTCTTATATTCAAGCATCGTCGCACCCTGCCTATATATCATCATGTGGAAATCCCGCAGGCCATGCATAGAGCAGCCTACAAAAATCCTTGATTTCTGCACTATGTACCATTGTCAGCCTGCAGCGTCATTCTAAATATGTGCCTTGTAGGGGAAGAGATCAGCCATTTTCCTCATGTGAAAGATTGTTTTGGAAGCCTGAACACATGCCTATGGGGTCATCATCAGAGTGACCAAATTAATGTGTAACAAGAGGCATGGGATCGAGTTAAAAGAATTGAACCATACATGTGATCGATTTATGAAAATCCCTCTTACGAAATTGAAAAGATTTCACGATAATGTATGAATAATAATAGAGGAAGATATTGATTCTAAATTAAAAGACAAATGTTATTTTTGTTAATTTAAATAAAGAGGTGCAATGGTTCAAACAAAGGGACACAATGCTTCAAATTCACACTAGTTGGAAGACTATGTGCTTAATTAACATTGTTTCCTAATTATGTTCATTTGCCATCCCCATGCTAACATTTTCACCTCATGCCTTCAACGGTGCCTTTCTAGAATCAATGGCACATGCCCTCACTAATGTCACCTTACAATTATTATTGCCTTCAATGGTTCCTTTCCAAAATATTGATAATATCACCTCACCATCATATACCAACATTATAAAAATCATTTTTTGTATTAGATATCATCAATCGTGCACATGGTCGTCCACCTTAGAGATCATCCGCCATGATCCATCCATCTCATCCATCTTTGTCCCTACACCCTTCTTCACATTCAATGACAACGTGACAAATGGACTAGGTGATGAGGTGGTAGCCTAGGCTAAATAATATGTGGCATCCCTCAGATCCAATGATGATGTGACACATGGACCAAGTGATGAGGTGGAAACCATGTCTAAATAACAAGTGGCATTCTTCACATCCAATGAAAACATGACATGTGGACCAAGTGGTAACCAGAGCTAACTAATCCACCCATCTTCGCATGTTAATCCTTCTTCACATCTAATGACAACTTGACATAGGGACTATATGATGAGTTGGCAACAAGGATAGTTGAAATTTGGAATTCTTCACATCCAATGGTGGCATGACACATTGACCAAGTGATGAGGTGGTAAATTAAGGTAACTAACAAGTAGCATTCTTCACATCCAATGACAACATGATTCATCCAATATAGTCATCAATTCTATCATCCTTGATATGGATTATTCCTCACTTGATGGATCCAAAAATTCATCTAGAGCCTTAAAGCTATTCTTCTTTATCCAATTTTCTTAAAATTTATATGGATTCATTAACATATTCTTTTTTTCTTGTCAAATATGAGTACATATTGTTTTCTTTCCTTCCAAGTTTTATTTGAGGGGGTTTTCACAAAAGTGCATACTTCCCTTTTCTTTCTCCCAATATAGGTAAAACAAAACCTTCTTAATATCCACCTCCATGTCGACCACCTCAACCTCTTCTTCTTTCTCCATAGCCACCTCTTCTTATATAGTCACCAACCCCTCTTCACCCTGTGCAACCTAATTCTTGTCTATTGTTTGTATGTGATATATTGTCTAATATTTTGGCTTGTTTCTTTCATTGTCCTAACATTAAAATGTATTGTGGGTATTATCTTGACAAATGCAACACATTGTTTTCTTGGTATTCCTTAGATTGTGGGACCATATCAAGAGAGACCATCAATAGAGACCATCAATGTCCATAGGGATAGAGACCATCTTATTTAGAGAACACTAAAAACTACACAATTTGTACAACTCAAGAAAAAATTAATATGGCGGAAAATACAAAATTCAATGACTTTACCATAACTTAAATATTTTTTTGTTACATGTTCTATACATATGAATTATTCGCATGAGGTGATTATTATAGTCCTTGCTTTGCAAGGACTAAGAAGAGGAGAGGATGTATTTGAATCATGTTTTCTTAAAAACAGGAAAGGATGGATTTTTGAATCGTGTTTTCTTTTGGTCCATTGAAGTGGGGCATGAATAGGAACTTAGATCATGTAAATGAATGGCGTATATTATTTTGAAATCCTTATGTGACATTCCTCTTATGAAACAAGGATTTGTATCATTTTTTCTTTATTACATTGTTATTTTTAGTATTTTATGCACAACATATATTCACAACATGTGGGTTCATAATTAAAACCCCCCTTTATGAATGAATTACGTGATCCTTATGAGTATTCAAGATGTGTATGGTGGTATCTATAATCATAAAAGTTTACTATGTTAGAAATGATGACATTTGATTCAATGTTGTATAGGTGTACTAAGTGAAATATGACATTTGCATGGTATTTTTAAAACTTGGGTCATTTTGCAGTACTGCACACAGAGTAATATATCAAGAAATTATTTCTTTGCTTAAAACCTCTTGCTCCTTACCATAGCTAGTTTTCAACGAAGTTGAATTTCATCCATTTCATTTTCCTCTTGCATGGTTTAAAGAGTCGAGTCAAATGCATTCAGGTTCATGACCACTCCTTCGAGTAATAACAGCCTAAAATCAAGTGTTAATTAAAATTTATCTAGCAACTTTTCTAGGGCTCTTCAAACCCATCTTAGCTTAGGTGTATATATTTGGAATAAGACTGTGAGAATAACTTTCCAAAGATGCTAAACAAACATAAATCCTTGAGTTAGGGAGTGAAATATAGTTTCTATATCATTGACTTTGGGAAGCCCTTCTAACACAAGGGTCAATCACGAGGTCGCATTGGGGCCCTCAGAATAATCAACCCTGCTTTGTTGGTCTTGGTGTCGATTTTCGACTATCCCCCCTCTACTATGTTATAGTAGGTGGCACCACAGAGGCCATAATCATTTAGACTTCATACACATGGTGATAGCACATGGAAGGTGGTGTTGTACCTGGGATCGACGTTGGCTAGAATCACTCGAACTTCTTGGAGGGTTGCCCACTGCTCAGTGAGGTAACTTGAACCAGGGCATTAGTTCATTAAGAAGGTTGTCAACGTAACTTTCCCAATCTCTGAAACTCAACCCCTTCGCACATTGATTCTGCAATGTTGGATTCCATCACCAACTAGTGTTTCTTTGTGATAAGGTTTGTTCGCATGCTTGACTCCTAGATTAATTAGCATGTGTTTTTTTTTCTCCTTAGTTGGTCTTAGAATTGAGTTTGTGCCTAATGGCATCAGTTTCGGGTTAATTCCTCATTTGATCGATACAATTAAAATAAAAGGTAATAAAGAGGTAACAAATAGCTCATACCTAACTTACGTCTTATAATTCTCCAACATTGTTCTTTACACTTAGTGCAACAAACACCAAATGGAATGGTTTACACAAGGTCAATGGAGAATGTTATTGGAAAATTCAAAATATTATCATAAACCCACATCTCACATATTTGTACATGCACCATAGATTCACAATCTTTCATGAAGAGGTCCGGGAGAAATGCCTCCATGCAAAATTGTCCACATCAAAAGTGTCCATGTCCTTGATGGAAATATATAAAATTACCTTGAAGATATTTTATTCCTTGTATTGCTTAAAAAGGATGATCCCATTATGGAATTAGTGGTCAAAGACTACTTTTATCCCCCTTCTATTTGGTAAATGTTACTTCTTATACTAGCCTTCCCCTATAATAGGGAGTGTTACCCATGATTTTGGTCATCATGATGATGTATTGATGATGGTGTATTTAGGCTCTTCATTAGAACTTTTTCCTGAGAAAAGTTACCTTCATCTCTTTCTCAAAATCACATTTTTTAGGACTGTTCACAGGCTGCTAGTATATTTGCCTGTGAGAATGCATGATTCTCGCAGGCTGCCTTAAGCCAGGGTGCGAGAAGTTCGCACTGTGTTGAACTGCTAGGGTGCGAACTCTTTCTAAAGAAGGGAAAAAGATGAATTCTCGAATCTTCTAGAAGGGAATCTTCTAGAAGGATGAGATGGCATTCGAATCGTTATCCTAGTACTGGATTCCCTGATATTTTGGGATCATTCTTATCCAAGTAACCAATTCATTCTCTCCTATATATTGAGTGAATTCTCATGGAAAAGGTTAAGTAAACAAGGAGAAGCAAGTCTCATTGGAGAATTGGTGAAAGATTCTGTGAAGGATTGAAGCTACAACAGCTAGGAAACTCCAGCAAGCTTATCAAAGGTGGTTGATCTTCTTCATGCAAGTGAGCAAGTGTGTGTGTCGGAGCCAAGGGCCATCGAAAGGAAGTTTGCGACATCAAGGCTCAGGTTTTAATCTTTACTTTCCATTAATATGATACAGTAATATGTCCCTTTCCCATAAAGTTAGTTCCACTTTATTGTATAACTCCTTGATCATATACATAGATTGACTGTTGAATAGATTGTGCTTTCTTCACTTTGGTTGGTTTGTATTGTTTTGGTCTTGACTGTACGAGAGCACTGGAGCGAAGCAAGAGAAACAAATACCATAGGAAGCGATTATAAGGTATCTAACTTGTTCTTTCCTCCTAGTACATTCAATAGTTAAAATCTAGGGAAAGAGTATTATTCTGTCTTGCTTTGTTCTAGATCTAGGTGGATCTAGGGAGATCGGTTTGTGTCCACACTTACAGATTTCTCCAATAACAAAATTGGCGACTCCGCTGGGGATCAGATTGTTTCCTAGTTAATTCAATGGTTAAAAATCTAGGGAAAGAGTCATGTTTTGTCTTGCTTTGTTCTAGATCCAGGTGGATCTAGGGAGATCGGTTAGTGTCCGCACCTACGGATTTATCCAATAACAGGGAGTGTTGTGTCCCTTTTCTCGAAAATAAGTGAGGTTCCTCTTCTTTTTTCCAACATTCTCCCAACCTCTTGGACAGTAATACATGCAGCCTCAAAACTAACGTTTAGGGAAACTAGAATCCAATCATGAACCGGCAGTGAACCGAGAGTGAGGGGTGTGAGCCGGGAGTGAGGGGTGCTCTAGCTAAAATGTGTTTTTCTGGCTCTGGAAGGTAAAAAAAGGGGACTTCAAGTCTGCATAGGGAAATGGAAAGGCCATCCAGGCAAGTTGCATGGGGCGAGGAAAAAATAGCTATAACAATGTTGTTAAAGTAATTGTTGTTGAGTTGTGTTCCTATATTGTTGTTAAAGTAATTGTTGTTCAATTGTGTCCCTGTACAACTTTGAGTGGGATTGAAAGTGAAATGTTTTCACTTAGAGTAAGGGTAGAAACTATTATATTAAAGTTTGGGTCAATAAATATATAGAAGTATCCTCGAAATCCTCTTGAAGTAGTTATGACAATTAGGTTTAATGAAGCAATCATGGCATTATGAAGTTTCATTTAATCAAAGTTCTTGGAAAGGAGAAGAGTTCATATTCCAACATTTTTTCCTCCTCTCAATTTTATAAGATCCCTCTATGACTTTTCCTTCCTTTATGTCTCCTTCTTGAGTTTTACCTTGCATATTTCATATGTGATTGCACAATGAAAACTAGGTATTGACTAACTTTCCTCCTTTTATGTCTTTAGGATTTCCCTATTGTTATAGGTTCATATGAGTCCCATCCTGGCTCTTGAAAGAAAATACATTTGATTTATTTGTTTAATTATTAGTCATAGGATTTTTGTTGAGTATTTTGTTCACATTTGGGAACTTTTTGTTTGCATTCAACTCTACAAAGAACTATTTAAGTGTCATTTAAGTAAATATCATCTATGGTCTTCACCTCAAATATAGTTTTTTTCAACATAAACCTTGTGTCTTCTAAGACACGTAGGGCTAGGAGTCCAAACACGTAGGAATATGATCCATATAAACCTCACTATAAACCTCAAAAATCTTCGACATCTTTAGCAGTCTTTTGGGTGATGACAAGGCAACTCGAGATCCTTTTATGGCACTTGGACAAATATTCAACCAAAAATAGGATAAATTTTGAGCCTTTTATCCTTCATATTTTCCACTAAAACCTGAAAAAGAGGATGATCTTTATCCATTTTAAAGTTATAATTCATTTGAAACCTTCCTCGAATGATTTGGCAACAAAATCATTTGATCTGGGCAAAAAGACTAACATTATGCCTGTGTCTGCGCTTTCGGCAGCTTACGTGCCTGAAACAGAGTAGGATAAGCTGTCAAAAGTCCTAGGATTCAGCATCTAACAGCGCTTTTTCAAATTCAGTTAAGCTGTCGAAACTGCAGGTCTTTAAAGTCGTTTTCAAAATTGAAAAAAATGAAATTTCTTCGATCTGTCTACCCTTCAGGATCTTTGTTGAGGTTCACAGCAGCTTCTGCTAGAGATTCTAGATCAGGATGTATTTTTGGCTTAGGATATTTAAGCATTAGTTTGTGGCATTCTTCACAATGCACATCCAATGAAAACATGACATGTGGACCAAGTGGTAACCAGAGCTAACTAATTCACCCATCTTCGCCCCTTAATCCTTCTTTACATCTAATGACAACTTGACATAGGGACTAGATGATGAGGTGGCAACAAGGATAGTTGAAATTTGGCAATCTTCACATCCAATGGTGGCATGACACATTGACCAAGTGATGAGGTGGTAAATTAAGGTAACTGACAAGTAGCATTCTTCACATCCAACGACAACATGATGCATCCATTATAGTCATCAATTCTATCATCTTTGATATGGATTCTTCCTCACTTGATGGATCCAAAAATTCATCTAGATCCTTGAAATTATTCTTCTTTATCCAATTTTCTTAAAATTTATATGGATTCATTAACATATTATTTTTGTCTTGTCAAATATGAGTACATATTGTTTTCTTTCCTTCCAGGTTTTATTTGAGGGATTTTTCACAAAAGTGCATCCTTCCCTTTTCTTGCTCCCAATATAGGTAAAACAAAACCTTCGTAATATCCACATTATCCTCCATGTCGACCACCTCGACCTCTTCTTCTTTCACCACATCCACCTCTTTTTATATAGTCACAAACCCCTCTTCACTCTCTGCAACCTAATTCTTGTCTATTGTTTGTATGTGATATATTGTCTAATAGTTTGTCTTGTTTCTTTCATTGTCCTAAAATTAAAATGTATTGTGGGTATTATCTTGACAAATGCAACACATTGTTTTCTTGGTATTCCTTAGATTGTAGGGACCATCTCAAGAGACACCATCAATGGCCATAGGGATAGATACCATCTTATTTAGAGAACACTAAAAACTACACAATTATTCGCATGAGGTGATTATTATAGTCCTTGCTTTGCCAGGACTAAAAAGAGGAGAGGATGTATTTAATCATGTTTTCCTAAAAAGAGGAGAGGATGTATTTAATCATGTTTTCCTAAAAAGAGGAGAGGATGTATTTAATCATGTTTTCTTAAAATGAGGAGAGGATGGATTTTTGAATCGTGTTTTATTTTGGTCCAATGAAGGGGGGCATGAATAGGAACCTAGATCATGTAAATGAATGTTGTATCTTACTTTGAAATCCTTATGTCCTTAATATGTCCAAAATCAAGAGGTATATCATATTAAATTAGGTGGTTGACCACTAATATTGGTAATTGCACCCTAGTCTAATTGTGCTTCCAAAACTAAAGATAGAAAATTATATTTAGAACTTTGAATATAGAAAAAAAAGTTTAAAAATTAGAACTAGGATGATGATGGACTACTAACTAACAACACATGCACATGCAACTGAAGGTACAACCAAACAGGTACCTGTCAGATATTTCTTCGTCGAATGAGGAAAGATTAGGACAAATAGAGGGAAATGTGACTGCATCTAGTAAATATGATAAGCAAACAAGGACCAAAGGTGAAAAAGTCAGAATAAAATTTTGTAGACGCATGAAATTTTTTCTTCCCGAAGGAGGATCATGCTCTTATGATGATGAGAGCATAGGAGACATAGAGGTTCCACTCAGGTATAATAATCTGGTGAAACAATGGGTACCTAAGGAACTATTTCCTATATATGTTCACTTCGTTGTCAACAATAGGACATATCGCATTGCACCATCCTCCCTCCATGGCTTGGGGCTATTTTCCATGGATGGAATAATTATAAAATACAATACAGTAATTGAAATGATGGACTATCTCGGACCGTGTTACAATTATAATGATTGGTTGTGGCTGGTCCAATACATGCGAAGTATGTGGAGATATGCACTTGCCGCAAATTATATACAACTAATAAACAAGAATAAAAATAAGGGAGCGACTATCTATATTGATGGAAGGCCTAAAGCTTCTATAAATTTCGCAGGGTTTATAAACAGCACGACCCAGAACAACAAACAAACAACTGAATTGCATATATGAGGGACGTGAAGAGAATCAGGTAGTCATGTGCGCAATAAAAAAGATAGCTCCTGGGGAAGAGTTATTAGTGGATTACCATTTGAATCGAATAGAAACATTGACTAATAGTGTGTAGGTTCTTATGCAACACCTCTTTAAGAAATCTCTACTTATTGCATTATATTTTTTTATTATCTTTAACATTGTTGTAAATATTATCTTTAACATTGTTTTTTTGTTATCATTAACAATTTTTTAAATATTTGGGGGTTCTAATTATATTATAATGTGGTAGGATGATCGTGGAAAAGGGTCATCCGCAGAACATGTAAATGATTATCAATTTCCACTTTCATTTTACGTTATTTTTATTATTTGCTTATATAATTTTATTGAAATAACATTGTTTTTGTTGAAATTATATGTAGTCCACAGGCCATGTTGATCATGATTCCACCGATGAGGAGGGGTTTTATTCATCTGTTGATCCGATGGTCTTAATAAAAAAAAGATCATTAAAGCGAACAAGGAACTTGCTAGCGTCTTAGATCGTCCATATCAAACTCTCGACGTCAAAGCAAAGATCAAGCTCCTTATGTCACAACTTAACACATATAAGGTAATAAACATAATTTAAAGTGTTTTTTTTAATGTATTCATATGTTCAATTATGATACTTTGTTCTTTAACTTTTACATTATCTCACGAAAAAACATTTCCTTTTTTATAAAGTCATTTTTGGAGCTTGTTCAGCGCGGTGTTGGTAGTAGTGGCACTACAGAGATGTTACAGAGTCCTGATGCAGGCAGTCATACAGTTGTTAGAGTACTATTTAATTCTCCATATTCCACGCCTAATTTAGATAAGAACCATGACACGCACCGCCAGACATCCACACCTTGATCAGAGTCTAGAGATGGTGGCAGAGATGAGGTTCATGGTGATGTGGTTGAAATGGTTGCATTTCCTGGAGCTAGCCATGTGACAAGCACGGGGACCCTTCCGTGCACATTTTTGTTCGACAATAATGGACTTCCATTAAAACAATCAAGACTCCTAGGTAGTTTTAATTCATATTTTAATCATTTAATGTTGTCCTTCTCATATAGAAATCATCTAGATTATTAATTTTAAATTAATGATCATATGTTTTTGTATGTAGGAAATGACCTTTTTTATAGGCACCTAGAGAGCAAGGCCTTGATGATTTTTGGAGAAACCTTATGCATGAGGTGGAATTGCTAGAATTCCAACCTCAAAAAGGAACTTATGGATTATCTTGAAGGCCTCTTTGGAGTAGACATGTTCAATAAAAAAATCGGTCATGTCTGCAGAGGGTGAATATTTAAAATATATGTGGGATTCTTATATATAAATCTTGGCAGGAAATCCTAGGTATGAGCGTCCTCCCTCAATTCCAGAGAGGGAGTGGAAGGCGGTCATTGATGATGCAAAAGAGAAGATTTTGAAAAAATCAGGAGAACAAATAACTGGTACACCAAGATAAATTACAATATTTTGATTTCAATACCAGCTTTATTTTTCTTTAGATCTAAATAAAAGTGTGGTTATATATAACATACTTGAAAATTTTGATGATAGTTTGCCTGACACTTCGAAGGTAGCCAAAGAAAGGATTGCCAAAAATGGCCAACACAAGATAGGCCAGCGTGGCTACTCGAGGTTATAGTCACCAATCATAAGTACCCAAACATATTAAGAATATTATCTGTATCACCTTATAACTTTCAGGTAATTGCAGCCAAAAACATTAAAAAACCATACCCTTATGCAATGCAGGGCGACGACTTCGGAACTAAAACCACGAAGGAAGACCTCCAAATTGGTTGCAAGTACATTTATAAATCCATGGTTGATCATAGTAAAAGCATGGGGTAGACCCCAAGATCCAATTTGTGGGATAAGGTAAATAAAAATCAGTCCACATTAACCTTTCATTAATTATAAAATACGTAAATGTTTGATATCGTCCATAATCTAATGGCTTACTTTGTTTTAATTAGGGGAGCATCACTATCAATGAAACCATTAGTACTAAACAACAGAGCGTTGATAGTGCAACGTATCCAGAAGATCATGGTGCTCCCCAGCAGCCCCATCCCAGTGAGGTGTAGCCCCAAGATGTTATTGTGACTGAGGCCCACGACGATAAAATGTCTCTATATTAATAATATACTTAATAATTTTGTACTTATAAATTTTGATTTTTCAATGGCAGAGAATGTCATAGTTGATCCTCCTCGACCTGAATATCAGGTCAACAGGCTGGCAGCCATTCCAACGGTGCCGACTAGAGGACCGGGTAAATAATTACATTGCAGATTTTTTTTTAATATTAATGAACTACTTCAATGTTATTTAAAAATTGGCCATATAAAATTAATATTTTTTATTTTTGTAGGTGATGGCCCCTCAATGTAGCATCCATGTCATGGGTACGAGACCAAACGTACTCAGTGTGAAAGGACTGAAACAACATCAGTTGTTGAAGAGCACCCAGTAAACGAAGACATGGAGATGGATGAATTACTTAAGACCTGGAAATCACAAAAGAAGACTAAAAGAAATTCATGATGTCATGTAATAATTTTATAAGACATTTAGATGTACATTATATAGCTGAACATGTAATGATGAATATAATTCATTGACATTATGGGTACTTTTTCATCTGATAATATACACAAGGCTATTTATATGGCTTGTATATATATGTGAATGTAATTTTGTTATACACTTATGATAATTCTAGCTTCTCTTATAAGACTTGGTGTCTACTTGGTGTCTACAATCTTATAAGACATGTGCATCATCTCAATCTTCATGTCTACATGAGGGTTATTCAAGGTTTCAAGACTTTCTTCATATTTTCCTACTTTAATCTTCTCATGGTGATGTTAATCCATATAGAGGTTCATGATATAAACACTCATTGTTATAATGTTGACATAAATTCAAATCTTCACTTTGTCGATTAGAGGGCACAATAATGGCAACAATGAGAGAGTTTTGACCATATGTCAACTAATTTTTCCCTTTAAAAAAACTGCATTGATGTGCAAGGGAGCATTGTGTCTATGGGAAAAGACCCAGTTTATCCCCTGCATATATTCAATAAGGTGTGTGGGATAAAAAAACCCTCAAAACAAACAAAAAAATGACTCCAAGTGAAGTTGTTGCATAACTCCAAACCATCTGCATCGTTGGAGTTTCCCTCATAATATTTTGTCCTCAGTGATATTACAAGAAAATTCAATGGGTTGACCCAGTTTTGTGTTTACATTGTCCCTATTGACCTTTGGATGGAGAAATTTTGTGGAGAGGTGAGTCAACCTTGGTATAGTTTGGGCTTTCTACTTCATAGATATTACCTTACCTAGGTTCCAGACTTGAGAGTGAGTTAKATTATTCTTGATACCCACTTGATGCTTGGCATATCCATTTTTTGGATGATGACCAAACACAAGGGAAGGTTTCCATATGTTGGTAAGCTCCTTGAATGGTTGATTTGGATATTTTATTTCACCTAGCAGCCACATCCCTTATTTATCCAATAGGTTATAAGGCATGAATATGATCTTTGAGCAGTAGTTAGAATGATTTTTTTCCTTCCATTCATGTTTTCCTTTCTTTTGTGTGTTTACTTTCATGCATTGCCTAATTTTATTGATGCATTTGATTTTCCTTAGAATAATTTCTTACATGTGTTTTCCTGCTTTACTTTCATGTTTATATTTGGTGAAGTTTTTTTATTTGTGCCAAGTATTTTTTATTTCTAACTAGGGTAGTAGATTCACCCCAAATTCTGTTTCATTTGCCAAGTTATATGGTGTGTAGGTTGTTGGGCACTTTAATTGTCTAAATAAATAGATAATTAAGGTGTTCAATATAAATTGTCAAACCCAGGGAAGTTTTGTTATTCAAGATAATTGTGCACAGTCTATGCTAGATTAATGAAAGCAAACACTAATCAAGTTGTGGTATTGAAAGAAATAGAGTTTTGAAAAACTAAACACTAACACAAGTTGCTGACACAACTGGAGTTCTAATCTATTGTTGCAAAATTGGAATCACACTTGCATAATTGAAATCTAAATTGATGAGTGTATAAGAATCCTGGATTATCTGTTTTATTCTAATTTTCTATTTTATTCTTGCATAAGGGAATTCTTTGCTTATTGTCGAAGGGAAACCTACTTAATTGCGGAAAGGGAATTCACACTTTTATTTTCTTTTGCTTGAAAACTGAGATTTAATCTAATACAGAAAAAGGGAAAACAAATCTCCAGCAATATTCAACAATTGACTCTAACTTCTCATGAGACTCACTGATGCGCATTTAACAGGAAATAACTAGACTATAACAGCAAATGTATTCTTAGAGATGTTAAATAGATAAATCATTCAAATCAAAGCAGTTAATCTAAAACATGAAAACATCAAAACAGAGGGGAGTCTGGAAGGTGGGACCTTTCATTCTCACTGAATCCACTCGAAAATAGGCTACAGTAGGTTAAAGAAACTCAATGCACTTCTTTATTGATTCACAAAAAGGGTTCAGATACAATATGCTCTTTCTTCACTCTTTGTTCCACAGCTATATTTCGGTCCCAATGATTACAAAAGCTCTGTTATTTAAAGACAGAGTCATCCAGTTAAAATAGACTCAGAACAGCTTTTGGAATCTCATATTCTCAAGTTGTTCACAAGATACAATAGATCTTTCATCGTCACCAAATCTGGAGAAAGAATCAGTGTGAGCCAAAATGTGTAATAGTAGAGGATCAATCTTTAGGATTCATCTTTCAAGATCAGTGGCCATCTGTTGCAGTGAGTGTAACAGCTTTTAGGATTGGTGCGCATCTGTTGCAGTCGGTGTAATAGCTTCCAGGGTCGGTGGGTGTCTGTTGCAGCAAGTGTAACAGCTTCCAGGAAAGGTGTGCAGTTGTTGTATTCGTGTAACGACATGCAGGACTAGCGCAAAGCTGTAACAGTTGGTGTAACAACAACGATCTTTTTTCAAGTCTTGGTTGTTCTACACATTTTGATCATTAGTTGCATATTTATGGGTAAAATATGAGAAATACTACCAGTCAAACATGTTAAGTAAATAAGAATATCAAAGCAAGATCAATGATTCATACCTTGGGAAAAAGGGTCTTAGCAAACATTAAAGTAGGCATTTAACATAGAAATGATAAGGTTGAAAGGGAAAAAGATGTAGTGAAAAAGGGACATTTTTAGGTCCTAGCATGCCCCCCAATTGAAGAAATTGCATGTCCTCATGCAAAACACCTTCAAGCCTTACTCTGAATCTGAGTTAGGGAGGTGACTCCTCCCATGCAAACTGCTAAGACAAATTGCTAACTACCGGTATGGAAAATTGTGTGTACCCCCAATATTTGTTATCTCAAAAAAATTTCCTTCTTGCCTTGTCTTCTAGAACAAAATTATTTGAAGTGTGTAATAGAGGTTCTTGTGTTTGAGATGTTGGTGAACCAGCAACTACTCTATCACGTTGATATCTCCTTTGCCTTACTGGTTCTTGTCGAGCAGTAAGGTCATATTCTATCTTGACTAAGAGATTGACTGGTTCTTTAGGTTGACCAGTGACTGGTACTTTCACTACTTTATACCCTACCTGGAAATAAATATTACCACATTCAGAGCACATAACCTCTCTATTTTGGTCCATAATAGCTTTTGTGAGTGATAATATGTCCAAGGCTATCCCCTATGGATTCTTCTGATGAGTAACCTACAATTCTTCCTTTAAGGAAGCCAACTCTGATTTGAGGCTATCATTTTCCTTTAATAGTTCAGTAATCCTGGAATTTTTTGTATCCTTGATATTCTTCTCAATTTGAGCAAAAATCTGCGCAAGTGGCACATCCTCACTATTTTTTGTAACGGGTTCTTGTGTGGTAGATACACCCATGACTTGTTCATGTGGAACAATTGATTCTGGCCTGACTTGTTCTTATGGAATAGTCTTTCTCTGGGTAGCTAGTTCTTGTGTAATAGCTAAGTTTGGGATGGTTGTATCTTGTGGAATAGTGTCGTCCTGGGCAGCTGGTTCTTGTGTAACAACCATGTTATTTGAGGGTACTAGTTCTTGTGTGGCAGTCTCTTTAACAATGGAGGATAAGGATGAAGAATAGGTATTGCATGTTCCATATATTTCCAGCCAACTGATGCTTTAATAGACCTCGATGACTGAGTTCTCCTCCTAGGTAAGGTAGAGACAAAAATAGGGACTTTCTTTTTCAATGCTTTAGGAGAAGGAGGGTGTTCTTCAGAAATCTCACAAGGAAAAGGAAGGAGTTCTTCAACAATCATACAAGGAGGAAATTCTGGGATGTTGGGGTCTGATATAATCTGTACTTCATCACTCATCAAGTGATGCACAGAATCATCAAGTGGAGTCGATGATTATGTTGTAACTCATGTATGTTCCTCTTGTAATGATAAAATGGTTGCTTGAAATTCCTTGCACAAGGTGAAACCTAGAATACATACCTCCATAAATTCTCGTAGGTTCTGAGTATGAGAAAAATTAGGACACTCTATGGCAACATCTGGTGCAACTTTGTCGATGCCTCTCTTGGATTTTCTTGTATGTTGACATTTTCTTTTCTGAGACGATTTAGTAGTAGTGAAAGTAGGGGTCTGAACTGTTGTTGCAACAATAGGAGGGTTGCTAGTTGCAACTCTATCGATTTTCCTCTAAGATTCGCATCTAGATTGACATTTGGTGTTCTGAATTGACTCACTGGCAGATACAATAGGTGTTGGAATTGTTGTTACAACAACAGGAGGGTTTTGATTTGTTGTTGGTGCCACAGGAGAAGGAGTCGAGGTTCTTGCAGTTACAGTGGAGGCTGGAACTGTTGTTGTAGTGGATCGCTCTGACCTAGTTCTTGTCCTGGGTAGTGTAAAGACAGAAGGAAGGGTTTTCCTTTTCTTAGCATTAGGGGTCAGAGGGAGTTCTTGAACAAATTTTGTTGCAGCGGAGGGTTGAGGCTCATGACTTGGTCAAGGGATTGCACTGTCAACTGTTGGCTCAACCACATATGAAGCCATAGGTTTTAGTTGTTCTGGTCCAGTGTTTTTTTGGTTGGTGTGAGAGGTGTTTCTGGTTTTGCGCATGGTTCTTGGAGCAGTTACAGTCAGGGCTTTGGCTACTAGTGTAGTCGAGGATAGAGACTCATGACTTGGACCAAGAATTGGGCTTAGTTGGTCAGGGTTGGTCATAACAACGGATGTGGGATTTGGTTGTTTTTTACTTCAAGTAATGGGGCATTAGGAATTCCCATTCCTTTATGAATCAACAATCCTATTAGTTCGTGATTGGAAAGACAATTCAAGGGGTGATTTGATCCAGATTTTATGAGAAGAATGAAATGAATACAGATTATTAGCAGTTGCTTAACACAAAATAACAAAGATACAGTAAAACTGGTTTTCTATTCAATAACGAAATAAGTTGAAACTGTAAAATGCAGTGGAAACAAGCTTGTTGGAATGGTGGCAGCTTATCTCTGAGAAGAGATGTGACAGCAGTGCGCATATGAAAGAATAAGGTTACAATGAGGCTCTGAAGGCCTTTTTACAATAAGAAATAATTCCAAAAACCCTAGACATCCAAAAACCTAACCCTAGGAGATGAAGCGCCAAAATTCATGTGGGCCTCGTTTGGGTAAGTTAGTACATCAATTTCCCGAGGTCGTAACTTTTGCATACGATCTTCGCTTTAGGCGTGTGATAGCCCGTTGGAAAGGTATCGTCGAGGAGATTCATTTTGGGGGCTCAATCATACCTTCAACTATCATTAAGGATCTCGATCCTGAAAAACCGCCACGGAAGTTAAAACTGCTAAAAATAGTAAATTGCCAAAATTGTCATAAAACTGTTTTGAGCCAGTTGGAAAAGGTGGGTGGTCACAAATATCCATATGGATCAATCCTCCCTCCTTAGGAAGAAATGGTCTCCATTGCGTTGAGCTCCCCCATTAGATGAGGAAATTTCTGTTGAATTTGGCCCTGGGTGAGCCACTTGCCTTGGTGCAAGAGTTGTCCTGCTTTGACGACTCAATAAAGTTGGATCCTTTGTTGTCTAGTGCCCTTGATTTGTCTTTCCACAATATGATCATTGGATTCCTATTGTATGCAGTCAGGGTTGAGCTATGTTGGTTTTAGTTGTTTTTCTACTTCTGAGGTGTCCAATAATGGTGGGAAATAAGGGCGAAGGAGATCCACGTTAAACACTAGGTGCAGGCCAAGGAAAGGAGGAATGTTGAGCTCAAAATCATTATCCCCCACGGCCTTGGTGATAGTGTACGTCCATAACAGAGTAGGTGAAGCTTTCGATGGGATATTGTAAGGCGTTCTTTCTGTAAGTGCAACCAAACTTTGTCACCCACCTGAAACTTATGCGGCACCCGATGTTGATCATGGTGTTGTTTATACTTTTCATTGGACTTATATAGGATATCTTGAACCTGTTGGTGGATGTGATGGATCTTCTCAATGAACCGAGTGGCATTTTCAGCTTCAGTTGGAGCAGGAGATGAGTTAATCAGGGTGACTGCAAAGGGAAGTGAAACATCTATGGGACCCAATGGTTGGAATACCAACCCCACTTGAAAGGGGTTGTGGTCGGTTGAGCTATGCAGGGCTTGGTTGTAGCTATGTTGGACATAGGGAAGGCTATCATCCCATGTGTGAGGGTGCTTTGAATTATACATGTGAAGGATATGCACAATCATTCGATTTACAACCTCGGTTTGGGCATCTGTCTGGGGGTGGAAGGTCGTGGATTTGGTGAGCTTGGTGTCCAACAGTGACCAGAGGCTCGACCAGAATGTGTTGAGAAATTAACTATCTCGATTTGAGACAATGGTTTGTGGGATTCCAAAATGTAACCAGACTCGTTCAAAGAAGAGCTTGGCAGTGGCCTCTAGTATTATGCTCTTCTTGTAGGCAACCAGAATTGCCATCGTAGAAAAGAGATCAACAACCACAAAAACATAGTCATTTCCCCACTTGGTGGATGGGAGGCCCGACATGTAGTCCATTGATATGGATTCCCATGGTCTGTCAAGAGTAGGAAGAGGGGTGTACAAGCCCTGTTTCTTAGTGGTCGATTTGGCAATAGTGCAGGCATTGCAGGACCTGATATACTTGTTGACCTCCTATCGAAGTTTCGGCCAGTAGAAATGTTTTTGTAGCATTGACACTGTCTTTTCGATGTCGAAGTGTCCTACCACCCATCTGTAGTGGGCTTCCTAGACCATCTTTTCTTTCTCACTTGATGGAACACATATATGGCTCAGACGACACAACAACCCATCCTAAAGATGGAAATTATCGACAACTGCATTTGCACCCAACACTTGGTAGGTGGTGGCGAAGTTAGGGTCTATCTCATAGATTTGGGGCCATCTAGATGTCTCATGCCTACAAGAGTCTAGCACCGTGGTGAGAGTCACGAATGGAAGACTGCTGAGGCAATCAGCGACGTGATTGGTGCTTCCTATTTTATACTTGATGTTGAGGTGGAATTGTTGCAAGTATGTGGGCCACTTTTGATGGCGGTCATTCTTCAATTTTCCATATGTCTGCATGAACTGGAGTGGCTTATGATCAGTGTGGATGATTGTCTCCTTCCCAAGAATGTAATGTCTCCACTGGAAACATGCTTTCACAATGGAGTACATTTCTTTGTTGTAAGTAGGGTACTTACAGACAGTATCCAACAGTGTCTCACTATGATAGGCCACGGGGTGGTCGTGCTAAGTGAGAACGGTGCCCACAGCATAGTCTGAAGCATTTGTCTCGATCTTAAAGGGATGTTGCAGGTCTGGTAGTGAAAGTACTAGGGCTGAGCACAAGCACTGCTTCAAATCATCAAACGCTTGTTGTTGGGACCGGCCCCACGCAAATTTCTCCTTACCACCACCCCTATTTATTTGGTTGAGGGCCCATGTAATATGGGAAAATCCCAACACGAACCTGCAGTAGAAATTGGCAAGGCCCAAGAATCTCTGAAGCTCAGTGAGTGTTGTTG
The DNA here is from genome assembly GCA_009831015.1 of Picea engelmannii. NCBI lineage: Eukaryota > Viridiplantae > Streptophyta > Pinopsida > Pinales > Pinaceae > Picea > Picea engelmannii. The sequence continues at coordinate 159,902 of ML823842.1, forward strand.
GGGATGGCCAGTCATGGATGACTTGGATCTCGGTTGGATCCACATGTATGTCATGTTGATCAATGATGTAGCCCAGGTAATGGACCCTGTCCATGACAAAGGATCATTTTTCCAAGTTGGCGTAAAGCTTGTGCTACCACAAGGTGTGTAGAACCTGTTGAATATGTTGCAAGTGTTCGGCCCAAGTCTTGCTATAAATTATAATGTCATCCAGATACACCACTACAAAAGTATTGGTGAATGGTCACAGGATATCATCCATCATCCTCATGAAAGTGGCTGGAAAATTTGTCAAACCAAAGGGCATGAACAACCATTCAAAAAGGCCTTCCTTTGACTTGAAGGCGGTCTTCCATACATCTATCTGTTCTATCAGGACCTGATAGTAGCCAGACTTCATATCAATCTTACTGAAGTATTTGGCCCCCATGAGTTGATAAAGGAGGTCATTGATTCAAATAATTGTGTATCGGTTTCTATCTATGATTTTATTCAGAGCCCAGTAATGCATACAGAGTCACTAGGTTCCATATTTCTTCTGTACCAACACAATTGGGCTCTTGCAAGGTGATGAGCTGGGGTGGATGTGCCCCTTGTGGAGTAGATCTTGGTTTCATCACTTGATCTCCTCATTCTCTAACAAAGAGAGACGATAGACTGGCCCATTTGGGCAATGGTGCATCGGGGGTTAGATCGATGGGGTGCTTGACCTGGTAGTGCAGAGGTACCCATGTAGGTGAGGAGAAGATATATGAGTATTCTTCCATGACCTTATCTACTTGCTTCTGTTGTGTGGGGAGGTCGTCTGTAGAGACCCTGGATGTGGCTGTGATCTTTTGCTTATTCTGAGATCGAATCACAAAGAAGACAAACTTCCCCATCTGAGAGATGACATTCCTGCATTGCTTAGTAGAGATCAAGGAAATAGCACTAGGTGGGACTTCCTCGGGTATCCTGTACAATTTCCTGTTCAAAGTAATAATAAAAATACGAGGCCTAGACTCATATATAGCATGACATTTCCATAAATAAGGTTGGCCCAAAATAACATCACAAAATTTGAGAGGAGAAACATCACACAATACCTCGTCTTTGAAGGGCTTGATGTCATACGATAGTCGACACTGCTGGCTGACGCGAAGATCGTTTCCTTGGCGGAGCCATCCAATGGTGTAGGGTTGTGGGTGTGACGTTGTTGGCAGGGCTAGCCGCTTGACAAACTATACTAATATGAGGTTCTTCTGGCTATCGTTATCAATGATGAAGTGCATCAGGGTGCCTTTTACCCACATCTGTGAATGGAAGAGGTGCTCTCCTTCTTCTAGATCATCTGGTTCACTAGGATGGAGCTTGGTGGTAGCAACGATGGCACTGGGTTCCGCGTCAATGATCCATCTTCCCCTTCCTAGTTCTGTCTCAAATTCAGAATCCACATCTGATTCAGAGGCTTTCACTTCGACCACCAGCGACTGCTTTGAGCGGAAGTCAGCAGTGTTATGCCAAGGGATCTTATGGAAGTTGCACCACTTCCCGGTATCTTTTTTTGTCTTTTTGGTGTCCTTCTTTGCTTGCAGCTTGGACTGGTTGTCCTAATATTGTCCATATTTTCTTTGTCCTTTGTTTGGTGGGTTGGGGCCACCCTTTCCTGGCTTTTGTTGTGAGGGTATCCTAGGCCCAAATTACCGCGTCTTTTGTTTGAGCTTCTACTCAATTTTGACGGCATATCGCTAGGCTGTATCCAAGGATGAGATGTCTAGAAATTCCATTTTGGTCTGGATTTATCTATGCAGAGCACTATGATACTTGAGCACCAGATGTCGCTCTGAATCTTTGATACCCAACTTGGTGCACAAGGTATGGAAGATATTTGTGAAATATGGCACTGCTTGGTCTCTTTCTTGCCGCAGTGTGGTCCATTTGGTATACAGGTCGTCATAACTTCCCACAGGGCAGTATTGTTCCTTAATAGAATCCCTGGAGGATTCCTAGGTGGTCGTGACTAAAAATAATGAGGTTTCCTATGTTTCCTTTTGCTCACATAAAGTTTCCCACCAATCTTTGACATGGGGAATGGCTTTGAGGAGCGCAAAAGTAATATTTTCTCTATTCGAAAATTTATGGACAGAAAATTACCCTTCTAGTAGATTCAACCACTTGTCTACAACATATGCATCTATTTGACCTTCAAATGTAGGAATATTGAAGTTTATTTGTACCTTGAAGGGGGCGTCGCCTTCGTTCGAAGAAGATGTGTCGCTTATTGGTAGTCGCCGAAGGATTTGCGTGAAACTATCCATCATCTCATTCCTTTGTTGCATGAGGGATTCTTCAATCAAAAGTTTGAAAGGATCTCATGTCCCATCATATTTATTTTATCCTACCATGGGAGGTTGCTTGGGCATGCGAGAGCTTCTGTCTTCAAGAGAAACAACCTTGACACCCAACTCTTTGTACTTTCACCTCGTTGGGCACATGCATTAAGATGACAAGGAGCAGGCCGCTCTAATACCACTAATCCATATTTTATGAGTAGAACGAAATGAATACATATTATTAATAGGTTCTTAACACAAAATAACAAAGATACAGTAAAACTAGTTTTCTATTCAATAACGAAATAAGCTAAAACTGTAAAATGCAACAGAAACAAGCTTGTTGGAATGGTGGTGGCTTATCTCTGAGAAGAGATGTGACGGCAGCGCGCATACGCAAGAAGAAGGTTACAATGATGCTCTGAAGGAATTTTTATAGTAATCAAGAATGAAAAAACCCTAGACATCCAAAAAACTAACCCTAGGAGATGAAGCACCAAAAGCCATGTGGGCCCCGTTTGGGTAAGTTAGTACATCAACTTCCTGGGGTCGTAACTTTTGCATACGATCTCTGTTTTAGGTGTGTGATAGCCCGTTGGAAAGGAATCATCGAGGAGATTCATTTTGGGGGCTCAAGCATTCCTTTGATTATAATTTAGGAGATCTATCCTGAAAATCCTTCATTTAGGCCCTTAAAATGGCCCCGGAAGTTAAAACTACTAAAAATAGTAAATTGCCAAAATTGTTAGAAAATTGTTTTGAGCCAGTTGGAAAAGGTGGGTGGCCACCGATATCCATCTGGATCATGCTTGGATTTCTTGACAAATTGAGCCATGTTATGCAAGGAATGAAGAAGGTAATAAGGGATGTTTATTAACTTTTGATGTCTCAAATGTGACAATGGAACAAAATCAGAAAAATAAACAACTTGATATCTCCCTTCACATGTAATTTACCTTTTTAAGAATTATGATACCTTCCCCCATGGATCTGGTAAGGAAATTACATATGCACCTCAACCCTTGGTCGGTACTTTCTCATTGCCCATGAGAAAACCCTTATGTGTGTCGGGAAGATGTGCTTTCATGTTAAACCATTTTGCTCATGTGGTCGGCAACCCTATCATAGCGGCTATGCTCTCCTCTGTCACTGGAATCCGCACTCCATGCACTATTGAATAGCCTTCCACAAGGTTCTAACTGAAATCCAAGATTTCTGCTTCATTAAACCTTTACAGCTTCTTAAAATAAGAAATCCATCCAACCTGCAGAAATATTTCATAAACATTCGAGTGTAGCAGCAATGCATCCATATTTTTTGGTTCATATCTCACAGGCATTCCCCCCATGACGTTGCATTTGAATTGGAACAGTTAATTAGGAGGAGAAACCGACACCTAAACCAGAGATAGAGCAATTTCGAATGTGGATTTTCATAAAGAATGCAGTGTCACGGCGAAAATAAGCGTGGTCGAAAGGTGGCGGAGGTGAAATACAAAAAGGGATTTTTCTGTTAGGTCGTCGTAGAGTTTTCGTTCCCTCCCCCCCCCAACTAATCTGATTAGATCATGGTTTAACAAATTTAGGACAACCAGAATTTAGGCATCAAAGCATGCTTTCATATCTATATCACTTGGACACATAGGATTAGTAGCGTACCTCATAACTTACCACACAAACCAATCTGTCGAAGTAACTGCACTATCCAACCGCCATTTGATCCGCGTGGAATAGTTGTAATAATGAGAGATGGCTATGAAATGTGAGAAATGATGATATGACAAGTGGAGCATAAGTGGAGTCCTTTATGTGGTTGAACAGTTGGAAGGCTGCAGATGTGGAGTCAAGTAATGATGAAGCGGCTCTTTTTGGAACAGAGAGAGTATGCAGTAATTATGAAAAATGGCGGAAATCTTGACAAAACAGCTATGTTGTCGTATGTAGGAATGGCAAAAATTCTAAAGAAGATGGGTGAAGTAGCGTAGAAAATAGCCAAAAGGAATAATAGCAGTAGGTGTATCAGCATATATTTTGGCTGGAATGGTGGAATTAGGTGTAGCAGCATGTAAATCAGCCAATTTGTTGTAAAAGAGTGTAACATCATGCAAGGCAAAATGGTGTAACAGCATGGAAATTCGTCATGCGGTCAGAAAATGGTGTAACAGCATATGGTGTAACAGCATGGAAATCAATCATGTGGTCGGAAAATAGTTTTACGACACATGGTGTAACGGCATGAAAAGTGTAACAGCATGTAACCCTGCCGAACACAGAATCACTTAGTTTTTAGGAAGTTTTTCAACTTCTAGAAATTAATCCTTTGGCTCCTTTTGTTGTAATATACCTTGTTGTTCTTCAGTCTATTTGCACACAAGTAACTGCATGACACCTTCCTAGGCTTAATTTATTAACGAAGCATAAAAATTTTGAAAAAAAAAAGAATAGAAAAATTCAATTTCGCAGAGTTTATTTATATACAAGATTTTATTGCAAAAGAAAAAAAAATATTCTAAGGTATAGAAGGGGAAGGAGAAAGCTCCTTTTCCTTAAAAAATTGATAACCTGTATCGGTTGTACATCTGGATGTAAATTTTGTCTTGTAAAGTGGATGCCGATACAGGCGCAAGCGATGACCATTTGCATGCAACTGTGTATTGGATCCATCAATAGTGATCAACCTGACTGTCCCATTGGGAAAAACAGTGTCAACCTCGTAAGTTCCTATCCATCATGTACGTAGCTTATCCTGAAATTGTTTAAAGCGTGAATCATACAACAGAGCCCAATCTCCATTTTTCAACAATTTCTTCTTGATGACTCGGTCATTACACTTTGTTCTCTATTGTTGAATCATTATGGTTTGATGAATAGCATCCAAACGCTTCTCATCTAACTCATTGAGATGTTGCAGTCTGGCCTTCTATGCCATAGTCAAGTCGAGATTGAATGATCATGCAGTTCTTAGGGTTTTGATTTCAAATTCAATAGGAAAAATAGGGCTCTTTCCATATACCATCTCATAAGGAGAAAAAACAGTTGTGCTCCTCCAAGTAGTTTTATAAGCCCGTATAGCTTCATGAAATCTATCAGACCGATCCCTACGATGTGCCCTCACTGTCTTAGTAAGAATAGCTTCTATGACTTTGTTGGTACTTTCCACCTGGCCATTACCTTGTGGATGGTATGCAGAATGTGTTCTATGCAAAACATGATATTTACTGATTAGGGATTCAAACTTATGTGATGTGAAAGGGGGTCCTCCATCAGTTAATAATTCTCTAGGAACTCCAAACCTAACAAAGATATCTTCAAACAAGAATGCTAAGACAGCTTCTTATGAGGCCCTGGTGAGTGCTTTTGCCTCTACCCACTTGCTCATGTAATTTGTGCAAACCAATATATAGAATTTCTGATTAGAAGGTGGGTTAATGGGCCCTATAAAATCCATGGCCCATCTCTCAAATGGCTCTAACACTACTTGCGGATGGAGAGGCATCGCATCCCTATGATTTGGATGACCCATGCATTGGCAACGATCATAGGCTTGGACATATTTCTTTGCATCTTGAAATATTGTGGGCTAGAAATAGCCCAAGCTCAAAATTTTATGCCCAGTCCTTTTATCAGCAAAATGACCTCCACAAGGGCCATCATGGCAAGATTTAAGAAGATCGTAAACTTCATCATCACTCACACATCTCTTGATTTCTTGATCCAAGCCTGTGTAGAAAAGTTATCCCTCTATCCAACTATACCGAGCACTCTTTTGAATAATCTTCCTTCTTTATCTTGGAGATAGATGTGGAGGTACCTTCCCTGCAACCAAATAATTAGCAATGTCTGCATACCAAGGTAAGTGAGCAGATACTGCAAACAAATGTTCATCTGGAAAGGAGTCATCTACTGGTGAATTATCATCATTTATATGCAATCTTGAGAGAAAATAAACAACCACATTTTATTTTCCTCGTCTATCTACTATAGTGATGTCAAATTCTTGAAGTAATAACAACCATCTTGTTACTCGGGCATTAGTAATAGGTTTATTCATCAAATATTTAATTGTTGTATGATCAGTATGAATAAAAGTAGGATAAACAGTGATATAATGCCTGAATTTATTGATCGCATAAACTACTGCCAAGAATTCTCTTTCAGTAACTGTATAATTTAACTCAGCGGGAGCCATGTTCTTGTTGATATAGTAGATAGCATAAGGATCTTTATCCTCATGTTGCCCAAGTACTACACCAATTGCAGTGTCTGAGGCATATGAAAAAATGTGAAAAGGTAGAGCCCAATTGGGCCCTCTCAAAATGGGATCTGTGGACAATTTCTGTTTCAAATCTACAAAATACAGTTTGCAATTGTCAGTCCAACAAAAGTGAACATATTTTGTTAATAGAAAAAATAAGGGAGAGGCAAGTTTGGAAAAAAATTTAAATAATCTCATGTAATATCTAGCATGCCCTAAAAAACTTCCTACCTCTTTCTGAGTTGATGGGGTTGGAATGTCCAAAATTACCTAGATTTTGTTAGGGTCCTAACCCGCACATAGGTAGAAAAATATATTTGGATGTAATAAAGGTCAATATTAATAAGGCCTTTCAATAAAATAGAATAAGGTGGATGTAAGAACACCTAATAGAAGCTTCCGCTTCTAAACGGATCTTCCTCTAGATGCTTCATTTTAGTATAAATAGGAGTCGAGGGTATGAGAACCCTAGCTTGGAGATTATTGTAATAGAGCTCTGCTCAACTGGAGGTTGCCCCCTCGAAGAGGCCCATGAACATTGCTTTCAGATTCAAAGTGTTATTTATGTTGTTATTCTTATATAATTTCAATGTTATTGCGGTGAATGTTCTGGTTATATTGTTGTTATTCTTCCATTACTAGCATTTTATTTCTATACTGCAAACATTTTATATCTGGTATATTACAAGTTGTATCAGAGCACTTTCCTCGGCAGAAAGTGTGGGTTAAATTTTTTTTCAGGGTAGAGACGTATTCTGGTGTCTTTAAGCCACAGATATATGTCATTACGCGCATAAACCCATGGTTGAGGGATTCATACATGTAGGAAATACAAGTGGTACTTAAGCGCACATTTGTTGGCCACCCTTGTAACCCCTATTGGTACCCCTTCGAGTGGTAGCGCATCAGACAACACCTCTGTACGGATCAGCCTAGATTACCTAAAGCCCTCTTTAGATAAATTGACCGGTCACCTGACTGCTATAGTGTCACCGAGAAAAGCACTCGGGAAGATACTCTCTAGTACCTCGGTAGTCGGGTAGTACGGCTAAGGGTACAGTCTATCCTCCTTAGTTAGTGCCCTGAGATATTGGGCCGAGTACTACTGTTGGACCCTGCACATATATCAGAGAGCTATATCACATGGAAAACCCTTGTTTGTAGAACCCTTGAATACCTAACCCTTAGGGACAGAAACATAAATAAATTAAAACATACAAGATATATTGTCGCACAACTGTGTTCGGGTTGCCAAGTTAATACACATTTCTTTCTGGTTAAGCATTTGGGCATTTCCTCTCTACAGTATTCTTCAGACCGGAGTGTAACTCCGTAAAAAAAAAATCACCTTTATTTCAGACCTATTCCATTGGATTCATCTCTTCGCCCTTATCACATTCATGCATATCATTTTTTCGGAAAAAAAAAAATACCCCGCCCACCCCTTTTCAGTTCCCCCATCCTCATGGCCCATACTCGTAGCCAAGACTTGGAAGCTTGCTTCAACACCTTGCAATCTGGTCTCATTGAGACCCAACAAGAAGTGAAACAACTCAGTGCCAATGTCGTCGCCATCAATACAACCATGCAGTCCTCAATGGGCGAAATCAAACAAGACCTCACCACCCAGCTTGAATCAGTGTTTTCGACACTCTGCACCAAACTGCATATCCCTATCGATAACCCTTCCTCTTCCTCACCCCCACATACTGAAGGTGACCATTCCTCTCATTCCCATACCTTTTAGAACCATCACTTTCAACGTGACCTACGCCTTCCATGGGTGGATGTGACCAAATTTGATGGCTCAGACCCCACTGGTTGGGTAACCCAAATGGAACATTACTTCTCTTTATATAACATTACAGATGACTTGGCCAAACTCCAGTATGGTGTTCTCCATCTAGATCAAGAACGTTGGCAATGGTGGCAATGGAGAAAAAATTATCGTCAAGGGTATATTGCTTGGACACAATTTTTGGCAGAGCTTTATGAACGCTTTGACACTGACACCAACCATTTGGGTCATTTGACAAAGCTAAAACAATTAGGAACAGTGGAAGACTTTATAGCTTCCTTTGAGCACCTAGATTTTAGAATAGAGGGCATGTCTGATGCCTTTTTCCAAGAGTGTTTTATCAGCGGCCTCAAGGATGAAATTCGGGCCCATGTCCTCATGGCTCGGCCTAAGAGTTGGGTGGAGGCTACCAAAAGAGATAAAGAAGAACAACAGGTTGTATCTTCTAAAAACTGCAAACCCTCCTTCATCCCTCTCCCTAAACCAGTAAATCCCACTACTCCCTCTGCTCCACTAAAGATCCAAAAATTGACCCGGGCTTAAATGGTTGAATGCCAACTCAAAGGCCTTTGTTATAACTGTGATGAAAAATATTTCCCAGGCCACAAGTGTAAAGAACAAAATATTTTTATGGCCATATCTGAGGATATTTCGGAAGAAGATGAAGAAACTCCCTCTATGTCTGAATCACCGGAATCCACTGACATAACCCCTCCCTCAGACCCTCCCGAAGTAGAACCAGTCATTTCCCTCAATGCTCTCATTGGATTCTCCGCTCCCCAAACCCTCAAGCTAATTAGTTACATCAAGCATCAGAAGGTCATCATTCTGGTTGATAGTGGCAGCACCCATAATTTTATTCATCGCCGCATTGCCCAAAAAACTCATTGCTACATCCATGTTGTCAATAATTTCCAAATCATGATTGCCAATGGTGGTTCCATGAAATGTGGAGGGCATTGTGAAAATGTGCATCTCCAAATTGGTGACTACCACCTGAAATCCCATATGTTTGCTATCAACATGGGAGGTTGTGACATTGTGCTAGGTGCAGACCGGCTAAGGACTCTGGGTCCCATTCTCATGGATTTTAAAGACTTAACCATGCAATTCGACCAGGAGGACTGTTACACATCAAAATTACTCAGTGTCGCATATTCCTCTCAATTGTCGTGAGTGTCGCGACTTCCTTACAATTTTCGCAAGTGTCGCAAGTTGGTTACAAGTGTCGCAAATGTTGTTGAGTCATACTGCCATGATGACGACACTAAGGAGACACTTAAAACATCTTATGTACTTGGTTTAAAGAAGGAGAACTGGTTCACTGGAGTCAAACAACTCTTAACACCTGAAAAGGGCTTCCAATCAAGAGTTTTGAGGGTGAACGCTCCCCTGAAACAGCCTTAGGAGCACTGGCGCTCCCCTATAAGGCCTCAGGGAGCGTTATAACACTTCCTCACCCCTCTGAAGGAGCGCTGCCCACTTTTGAAGTGTTGGCGCTCCCCTTAATCTTCTTAGGGAGCGTTCTAGCGCTCTGATACCCCTTTTGAAGGAGTGCTCCCTAATCTGGGTCAGTTGTTAGCCCGGTGAGGAGGATAAGGAAAATATCTTTCGAGATTAGGAGGCGGTTGTACTCGAATTCTTGGTTTCATCAAGAGATCCCTGATCTAAGGAGGAGGTTCCCAACTTTTTCTAAACATAACTCAAGAGGTTAAGCTCCTCTCAACCTATATAAGCAAGCTCTATGATGGTGGGAAGGGAAAAGAATTGCTAGCATGAAACCTATGATCTCATAGGAAACACACAGTCAGCCAAAGGAGAAGTGATCAGTGAAGCTGTTGTCAGCCAGGTTGTGGATCTTTCGAGCAAGGATTATATGAAGGGGACTTGACGAAGCTGTCGCATTCGCATCTACGATTGTAAGTACTGTTGTCATTATTCTCATTAATATGACACGCTTGGCCTGTTTCTTTCTAGTTTGTGTCTGATGTTACATGAACTTATCATTAATTGGTAGATCTATTTTCAAGCTAATATCAATAGAGTAGGAAGTGGTCGTATCTTGTTTTCCTGCAGAACTTAGCGAGGAGCAAAGGATTGGAGCGCAACTCAAAGCGTGCGGGGACAAACGTCGATTAAGAGGTACTTTTGTTATCCTTCCTTCTCATGTATTAGTTTAGATATATTTGAAAGGAAGTCAGTGTCCACGTTAAGCATTTTTCTGTCTAGGTTTAAGGTCAAGCTCTTAGAGGCGATCTACCTATCCGCAGGGAGATTTTCCTACAACAGAAATTGGCGACTCCGCTGGGGAGATAGACTCGAATCGAAACCTCTTGTTTCGATTCCTCCTCATTGACCTAGTTCTATCCCTTGATTGTTTCAGACCTGGTTCACTCCTCTTTTGATTGGTTTCATGAGCTGATTGGCTCCTTACCTTATCACACTCAGCATACTTGTCAA